>JAOXYD010244808.1:0-30435 GCA_028565735.1 Pinacopodium congolense
AGATATCAACTTAGGGATTATGGTTTGCATCTTGATCGAATTCCTGTTCGATGTGACAACACCACTACAATTTGTTTGAAAAAAAATCTTATACATCACTTTAGGGCTAAACACATAGAAATTTGATATCATTTCATTTGGTATCATATGCAAAATGGTGATATTGAATTTGAATTTGTTAACACATTGCATCAATTAGCTAATATCTTTCTGAAACCACTTTATGAAGAACATTTCTATACTATTAGAAGGGAAATTGGTATGATCGATGGGCTCTGTATTTGACTATTATATTCACACCTTTTTATTAATTCCAAAAAGGGGGAAAAAGTATACACGTTCCTAGGGGGAGAAGAGTAGAGAGTATACATGATTTTAGGGGGAGCTACATATCCATGAAATAAAATACTTTTTTTCATTTAAATAGTTTTAGTTGTGTCAACAACAAAAAGGGGGAGATTGTTGAACTCAGGAAGGTTCCACTCAATTTTGATGACGAAAAACATCCCTTTTTACTAATATCTTGCTAAGTGTGTTTAAAGATAGGTTTGGTGAAGATAATGAATTTTAGATAAATATGGATGCCTGCTTAAGACCAAGGATTGACAGACCAAATACAGACGATCGATTGACTGAACTACAGCACTTATGGAAGCATCAATAAACCGAACGAGGCAAAACGATCGATCTAATGAAAACCATCAATTAACCGAATGAACAAAGTTTAGCAGATCAGTACACCGAACATGACCTATCGGTCGACCGAATAAGACACAATGGTCATATTGCTCAACGGATAGAAGATTTGTGCAGTAGATAAATAAGATATCCAACGGTAACAAGAGATGTCCAATATTTAAAATAAATTAATTGAGCCAACAGATACTTCAGCAAGCGACGGATACACTAAAGGCTAGCTCAATATTTCTGCACTATAAATAAATGGAGAAAGCAAGAAGAAAAAAACAAGTATTACATATAATACAAGTTTTATAAGGATGATCAGGTGATTTTTAGAGTGAGTTATATACGTGTTTGAGAGTAATTGATTATCAAGTTTGTGTGAGATTTGTGATTTTCTCTATTTATGAGAAATTGGTTCTTTATTTTGAGGTTATTTTTAAGCCTATAAAATGATTTGTCAAAAATTTTATTCTTCAGCTTTGAAAAAGAATAGTTGGTTATCCTATGCTAAAAAGGAGGTGTAATTTTGTTGTAATTTTTACACTTTATATTTCATATTAATCTTCTTAATTTTTAGTACCTTCAACATTATTTGTTTCATAATTGTTTTTAACTAGACTTCCACAAAATACTGTTTCTATATTTTAATTTGTTCTAAAAGTTCAACAACCTAATTCACCCACCCTATTAGGTGTCATTTAGGGCTAACAATTTGTTAAATTTTTTAGGGTTGTATTTTGTTGGTTTCAAATCCATTTGTTTAGATACAGAAAAAATGTCTAGTTTTGGATGTTTAATCATTCATTCTCATATTTCAGTGTTTGTCCATTTTTAGTACATAAAAATGACAACATTATCTTTTCTTAAGTCCTCAAAGGTTCTACTGATCATATAATTGAATTTTTAAATGCTTCTTTCATCACCTAAAAGCCTTCAAAGTTATATACACCAAATCTATTTAGATTGGGTGTTTCAATATTCATACTCGTCTTTCGCTATTTAAATTTATTTTTTTCAAAGTTGCTTCTATTTGTTGCTAACATATTTTTTTAGCTTTTAAGATATTTTATATGATAATTTCTGGTATCTATAAAGTCAGAAGCATTTGTTATTAGGGCTGAAACTTATATATGCATATTTGATAGCTTATGTATGTTTTTACCTTGTTCTTTATATAATCCTTTTGCTTCAAGCTTTAAATTCTCTTTTATCATTGAAACATACTGTTAAGAGATTGATTATGGTTCTAGTAGATTTTTCGTGTTTAGTTTATATCATTTGATTGGTTAAAATAGTTTGTTTCTATGATGGAACATAAATACTGCATAATTTAGCAGCTTGTGTTCATATTATCTAAATCATATTATTTGATGCTTAAATCACATTTTTGTTCCTTCATTTTGACTTTGTATGAAATATGCAGGTAGTAGGAGACTTGCATATTGTTTAATTATCTCTAAAAATTTTAGAATTGATTTATTGTATGCTTCAATGAAACACCATTAAAGGTGTGTTTTGGTTATATGATTAGGGAATTTTCTTTATGTTGATTATTTTTGTGATATTGGCCACTCTTTGACATTTTAACTAGATTTGATAGGTTTATTTTGATCTTTATTAAACAATATTTTAGTTACACTGATATTTGAATGTGAATTTGATTAATTTATGCCATGTATGAGCATTAGGGAATGCATAATGCATATGTATTGCATTAATTGCATTTAAAGAAAGATTAAAGAGTTCCTCTTGACCCAGTGCTAAACAAGATTGTTGGGTTCCTCTAAACTCTCAAAAATCAATATTTTATTGGGTTATTTTTTGCCCTTAATAAACAAGATTATTATAATGGCTACTCTTCACCTAATTAAAGTAAGATTTGTTTTTACTAAAATTTCTAATAAGTAATTGGAGAGAGGACATAGTCTACCTTTAGGGTAGGTAAACCTCTATAAATTTTGTTGTTTCTCTCTTTTCCTATCCTTTTTATATTTATGAACTTGTGTTTGACTGGATATGTATAAGCAATGGCATTCCCTTATATGTTGAATATTTGTTTAGTGATCCATATTGATAAAATTGGTTTAGGTGGTTTAGTTTATTTAATTTAGTAAGAATTTTGTAAATACTTAATTCACCTCCATCTTGGTTGCCATAGGGCTTATAGCCTACATGAAGAATATTTTTTCTTGTTTTTCCATTTTTTTTAGCCACCTTTAGAAAAAATATTTTAGGATTTATAAAAAAAAGTTAATAAAGAAAGTTTATCACAAACTGTCCCAAATGTTTAACCTCAAAATATTCAAGTTCACTCTTTAATTGTCTTTTCTTGAAGCTAATACAAAAAAATTAGCCTCTTACGACTCTTTGCTTTCATATCAAGTTCTTTAAAGAACTTATAAACCCAATCAAATTAGTTTAAATAGTAAATGTTCAAAATCAATTGAAGTAATGGTTAAGATAAGAAGTAAGACATAGTTCAAGAAAGAAAATATGAAGTCAAATGAAGCAAGGAGAGCAAACATGGAGGCTAGAGTTAAGCATTGGACTAATGGATATTTTTCTTATTCTAGTATATTATAATTGATTAACTTTATCTTGTCTAACTTCCAAGCTTTGCGGTCGACTTATTTCCTACTTCCTTTTCTTGTCATCACAGACATTGACAATAAGATTAGGAAATTCCTTTAGTCAAGCTTCCTTTGGATAACTTTCTTATCATTAGACAATTAGCATCCTTAAGGAAGTCTCAAAGATCTTATTACATACACTTTATTAATAATTTAGATCTCCCTTTGGGAACCAAAGTTTTGGTTATCATCAGGGAAAACAAATGTTGCTAGTTAATTGCTAATAATTCCTTCATTCAAAACGTCTTATCTTACCCTCCTCCTTGTCTTTCTAATAACTTAAAATAAGATAGGTTGGAATGGATTCCTAGTGCCATAAAAGCCTATAAAAAGTCTTCTGTATAAGAGTGGTTAAGATCACCTCTTCTAAAAAAACCTTGGATAAAACTTGTTTGATTCAAAAAGGTTATCCCAAGGCATATCTTCATTATCTGGCTGGCCTTTTTTTTAATAAACTTATAACTAGGGACAAATGAACCTACCTGCATACCTAAAATTTTTGTTCCTTATAACTAACAAACTGTGAAAACCATAATCAGATTTTCTTTGAACCCACTAACTTGGTTTCAAAACCCACTAAACTATGGAAACCCAATCTATAACTTGCTCAATCTCATCATTGCTTCCTGTGTATGCAATTTATGAAACAAAGGAAACAAATGTACCTTTAAATAATCTTCTATGGATCTAAAGAACAATATCTTTAAATTGATCTCTCTTTTTTTAAAATTTTGAATGAAAATGTAGATGAGAGATAGCTTCAATTATTTCTATTTCTTTTTCTTTTACTATCATCCTTTTTGTAGGTTCTCTTGAAATTATAAAAGTTTCAAAGTTAGGATCTAGAAGAAGGATAAAGTAAAGAATTTCATTTCCTCAAAGAAGAGAGGTAGATAGGGATAGCAAAGCTAATTTGTTAGACACTCAAAACACAAGGCTATAATTCCTTCATAATAGAGTCATTTAAATACCATTTGAAGGACAAAATAGTAAAAGGAACATGGAGGGTCAAAAAATTAGAAAACAAAAAATCATAGGCAAGGTGGAGCCGCAAACTAAGGTAAATGATCATGCTACAAAGCTCTTGTTTGTGACCAGATATAACAAAACACGAAGAATAGCTAGAAGAATGAAACTAGTTATATAGGTTTATCTAGTAAAGAAATGAGCTACCCTGTCATAAATTGATTTGTTAGATGGGTCCTTGGCTAGATCATGCAAGAGGATTCTTAAGCAACAAATGATAAAGTAGGGCATTTGGAATTTAACATCTTCAATAAGCTTAGAGGATGAACCTCCTATAAACTCACCCTTAATAGAAATTACCTTAGATAAAATTTTTTTTAGGAAATAGCGAAGATCACTTAGAGAAAACATGAAAATTATGAGAGTTTGTCAAATGAATGTGAAAGGTTGAAAACATGCTCAGAAAAAAATAGTTAACGGTCCCCCCTTGAAAGTTAAACATGAATTTGTTTCAAAATAGGTTGGTAGAGAAAGATTTCTTTTTTTGTTTAACTAATCTTATAGTTTATTATTTTTTATGATGTACAATTTCTTATCAACCATATAAAGGCTATTAATTATAAATGGGGGGTAGCCTTTTTATCCAGTGCACTTAGCAAGCTACCTCTTTTAGCTTAGTTTCTTTCTTTAGCCATCAAAATGTGCTTAAAATCTGTTATGGAGCTATAATATTCTAGTTCCTCTATATATTTTTACCTTTCTTAATTTTGTTAATCATATTCATTATTTTATATAAAAAGGAAGTGATTCAATTGAACCATATTTACAATAATAGAGATATTGATTAGTTTTAGCTATAGTAATAACTCACATTGATTAAAAACTTGAAGAATTAGATTGAGAACAAGATTTTAATAGATCTGCATAACTTTCTTTTTTCTTTTATTTTTTTAGATTTCTTTTTTTGCTCTAAAACATAGAAAAGTATTCAAATATGCCTAAAATAAAGGCAGAATTAAAAAAACACAAAGATTGCACCAATTTAAATGTATAATCTAGAATTAAATTAGATATCATAATCACAAGAAATTGATGAGATAAGAATGAAATTTTTGTGTGTTTTTCTTAATAATCTAGTTTTGAGGGCAGAAAACCAAGATTTGAGGAAAGAAAAATCTAACACAAAAATAAGAGATAGGAAAATGCTAACAAAAAAAGATGACATAGTCTATTTTAATTGAAACTTGAGGAAAAAAAAGATGAAGATTCAACAAAAAGAATAAGGAGAAATAAGAATGAAGAAATTTAGAATAGGAAATAGAATAGAAATTAAAAGGCACAAAATAATAGGATAACCAAACTTGATTTAGAATTTAACTCTAATACCAATGTGGACCCTCATAGGAACTAAACCTATTAAATCCATTGAAAGGATTGAATTTCAACAAGAAAGTTAAATTAGATTTATAAAAGAACTCACTCATTATTATAAAGACTTAAGAATCAATTTATAAAGAGCTTAAACATGACAAAGAAAGAATTACTTTGGTAAATTTAAAAGTTCAATGAAGAACAAGGTAGAAAGCACTCAAAATTTTAAAAAATATGTGACTCCAATCTAACCTATTACTAAAAATATATAAATATTACATAGAAAACATGAAAAATCCTAATACAAGTGTAGCAAGGATTTTTATTTCAACTATGAATGCAAATTCAATAAATAAAATTATTATTTTTAGGGCTTTTTCTAATATGATTATCTATTTTCGTTATAAGTCCTAAACAAAACAATATTCTATCAAGAAATTATAAAAAATTGTTAACCATGTTTTAAAATTCATAATCAAGTAAAGTAATATCTAATTATGATAAATAAATTTTGGAGAGTTTTGTAGGTAGTGACCTGTAAAATTAGCCTTAATATCCTGAACTTAGAAGTCGAAAACATTTTTAATATTAACTTGGATCATGTTAACTATTACTTAGTCCCCCTTAGTTTCATTAAGCTTTGTAAATTATACATTTATGTAATATTTGAAGCTAGATTGCCTCTATAGAATCAACCAATTCAAAGGTTTTTTTAAACTTTTTACTCCCAACTCGTATAATTGGTCCATTAGGATTTTATAGTAGATCATTTTCTTGACTATTTATATTCTCATCAATATGTTTCCTTGATAAGAAGAAAAAAAAAAGAAAATCTTATAATGACGAATAATCCCAAAAAACTTGATTCAATATGCTTATGATCTAAAAGTTAGGGCTACAACCCTAGTTTCAACTCTAAGATTAGTATTATCATTTTACAACCAAAATAAACAAAAATTTCCAATTTCCTTGAAGTAAAATTAAAATTTATGGGATTGTAAGATGTATGGAGAGAAATGGTGTCATTTAAGTAGACTGCTATTTTTTTTATTTTTAAGGAGTATATCGACATTTGTAGAAGGAATATTATGGTGCTATTTCTGTAGAGTTGTTTTTCTTCTATCATCTTGAGAAAAAGAATAGTGATTGTAGGAGGACTAGACCAACACCTTTCTATGAAGTTGTTTATCATTTATCTCCATATCAAAATGAGCTCTTCTGCTTTCTATTCTTGACTATGACACATTCCAATTTATACCATCTCTCCAAGTCCTACTCTTCATGTTCGAAGTACCTCCCATATTAAAAATATTTTATAATTGATAAATTTGGTTAACACATCACAAACTTCTAAAACAAATTCTTTTTCTTACATCTCCATATCCAATCCTTGAAGATCTTCTTTGATGTGCTTACATATCATTCTCATCATTGGATCTTCAATTCCTTGCATCGGGTCATGACATTGGCTAGAAATCAATGCACGTATAAGTTGGTCTTCATCTTTCTCCCCGTCTTTAAAAGGATTCGTCCTTGAAATCAGCAATATCATGCAATAACAAATCAAAATCATTAAAGGTAATACTCACATTATCATATTTGCTTGTCCAAAATAGTTTGTAAGAATTTTTGTTGATTCTCTCTAGGCAGCAATTATTAAGGAGGGAAACCTCTCCTTATGCATAGACATCTAAACCTAATAATTGTCCTTAAAGATAACCCTTACACATCCCTTTTTTAGCATGCTTTTCATATTGGTCATTCTTCTATTCTATATTATTCTAAAGCTATACTATTCTATTTATTATATTAAGTTAACTTGTCTTGAATGTGAGAATTGACTTAATTCTTTATAGGAACTTATGCTTTAGGCCCACATGCCTTCAATTAACCCATTGAAAGCTTCTTTAATATTCTTAACTCTTTCCCTTTTGATTAGAACGTCATTAGTACTTGATGAACTAGACTTGAGTCTTGTACTTTTCATGCCCTTAAGATTCTCAATATTCCCTCTCTCATCAAAAGGATTCATCCTCAAATCTTCATCTACATTAAAAGGAAATAAATTAGTAACGTTAAATGTAACATGCCCACTATACTCACTAAGCATAGATAGCTTATATAAATTATCATTGATCCTTGCAATCACTTTAAAAGAACCATCTCCCCTTGGATGCAATTTAGATCATCTTTAATTCTGAAATCTTCCCTTATGTAAATGCAACAAAGCCTAATCACTACACTAAGAAACAAACATTGTTTTCACCCTTCATTAGCTTGATTGACAAATTTCTATGTCTATCTTTTAATATTTTGTCTTGTTTTCTCATTAATTTTCTTGAAATTTTTTCTTTTTTGATTGTTTAAATTTGCATGCTCTAACAGGTAAAGGTGATAAATCCAAATGATTAAGTAGAATAAAACCATACATAATTTTAAAAGACAAAGCTTTAGCGGTACTACGAACACGTCAATTATAAGCAAGCTTAATTTATGGCAAACACTCTTCCCATGGTTTTAAGTTCCTTTAAATTACCAAACACAACAAAGTAGATGAACTCATAAACTACTTCATTTTGCCTATTCATTTTAGTAGAACAAATAGTAGAAAATAAAAGTTTTATTCCTATTTTATTCCGCAAAGTTTTCGAAATGTAACTTAAAAATTTAGCTTCATGGTTAGAAACAAAACTTCTAGGCATGGCTTGTAATCTTACAACCTCTTCCAAAAATAAATAAAAAAATATGGGAGGTTTCAATGATTTTATGACATTAAATGAAGTGTTCTATCTTAGAAAACGTATCAACAACCTAATATATCAAATCATCACTCCTTTTTGACCTAACTAAACCATCACAAGATCTATAGACATATAAGTCCAAGGATATTTTGGTATAGGCAAAGGATTATACAAACTAGAAGATTTAACTTTGGATTTGGCTTGTTTATATGTAATCCACTTCTTATAAAAATTTTGAATGCCATGTTTCGATGTTCCTGAAATGCATCTGAAGCCTTCACAATATTAAGATTCCCCATTAAACCTAGTCTGTGAGCTCCTTTATTAAGCAGATCAAACAAAAAATTTTTAGACACACACAATTTATTTTGCCTTAAATAAAAATCCATTATTCTTATGGAACTTACCAAATACCAGCTTCTCCTATACAATAAAGACATTAGCAAAAATAGAATCATTATTAAGTATTATGCGAATCCAATGCGTGTTTAAAATACAACACTAAATTATGATTTATAATAGAGGTCCAATCGTAATGGCACGATCTAAGAAGATTAAAGAAGCTCTAAATGGGCTAATTGAAGGTGTATCGGCTAAAACTCCAAGTTAGTATGAAGAAATAATTCAATCCTAAATCTAATACTACCTAACTTAATTTAACAAATGAAGCAGTTAATTATTTTGCCTCTAAATTTTAAGAAGATGGAAAGAATTTCAAGTTGATTGAAAATTTAAAGTTGTGGAGGACACTTTTATCTTTCCGATGAGTAAAAAATCCAATTATTTAGATATTCATAGCTGTTATGGTTCTTAAAAGTTTATGTTTGACCAAATATGGGAATGAAGTAGTGGCTTTAATTTTTTAACTTTATTTTCCTTTTTTGGGAGGGTTTCTTGCCAAATTTGAGTTGTATTTGATTTCCTTTATTATTGTTTTGTATCTTTGAATTGATATTCCCATTTCCCAGTTATAAATTAGCAAATTAAGCTTATTACAAAATTTCTTTTTTTTTAAGCAAGTTGATCATTTTCAAATCCAATTTATAATTGGATTCATGATGGATTTTAGGGTTTTATGACTTCCTTTATAAGAACTCACATCTTATACTTGTAGGAGGAGGTTTTTATCATCAATAATATTTTAGAAAGCACTCTCTTTTTTAGTTATTCATTGAACTCTTTGAATTTACCAAGTTTTTAACTTGTGGCATTTATAATTTAGATTTTTCATTTACTTCCCATCTTTTTGTTTAAGTGTGGCATCTATGACACTTCTTATGACTTAGGTTCTCATTTAATTACTTAAACAATGGGACTAAATTCCTTTCATAAAGCTAATTTCTTAAACGTTCTTTAGCAAAAGTATCAACTTTGGTTGTTGGGTCTTACTACTCTTAGTGAGGTTCACATCATTTGATATCAAAGTTTTGGCTTCAAGATCATGTTTGCTTATCCATTCATTAATTTTTCTTTGCATCTTTTCTTCTTCTATTTATTCTTTTTTTGTTTTATTCATCCTATAAAAAATTCGTTTTCTTACTACTTTAAATTCTATTTTCGTGTTGATTGAATCTAATCTGAATTAATTTGAGAAAGAAAGAAAATTGAAAAAATGAAAAAATAATATAAAATAAAAAAAAGATCTTTGTAAGAAAGAGATTTCAGATTGGTGCTTAGTATTGAAATCGAATACACCTTTAAATTGTTTGAAACATCTTTCTTCATATTGTTTTTGTTTTTTTTGCTAGCAATTAGTACTTTCACTTTCCAGAATTTTGATAATGTTTTTCTTCTTGCCTCATTCTAAAATTTTTTTGGTTCAAAATTTTACTTCCTTACACTCTTCTCATATGAATATTTATTTTAAAGTGAAATATGAGTGTGAGTTAATTTTAATCCAAAGGGAAACATGTACGGCAGTGCTTATGAGGTAAACTAAACTTATTTTTTAAGGTCTTAAACATGTCTCAAGAAAAGAATAAAGCTCATATCAAAGGCAACTTTTATTTTTACATCCATCTATAGATGAAAGGTATGTAATAAACATTGGAGAAACTTAACATGAGATTTGATTCAATTGATGATTAGTTTGAAAGGTTGATCAAGTACACAAAAGGGCAATCTAAAACACATTGTTCTCCATCATCTAAATTGTCATTAAAATCATCATCATGTTCTACATCATCTAAATTAAGATAGCATGCAAAATGAGAAGAAAGAGATAGGAGTGATTTTTCATGCAAAATAGAGTGATATAAAGAGAATTTATTTTTCAAAGAAGCCTATGATTGTACTTATATATAAGGAAGCATATTTTAATGTTGATGACAGGACTTTTCTTTGCATAGTATTTTTCTATCTTTATTTTAAGATGATTTATTTCTTGAAGAAGTGCCTAATCTTTTACCACCAATTAGGGGACCAAAACATCAAATAGGCTTCTTTCTTGGTGCTAATATTCCAAATAGACTAGCCTATAGGAGTTATCATTAGGAGACAAAGGAACTTCAAAGGCAAAGTAAAGAATTGATAGTAAAGATATATGTGCAAAAGCTTGAGTTCATGTGCGGTTCCAATCTTGCTAGTACTTTATTAGGATGGGACATGCCATATATGTGTTGATTTTCTATCCATAAACAAAATCATTGTAAAATATAGACATCCTATTCCCTAATTAGATGATATAATTGATGAATTGCATAGTACCTATGTGAACATTCAAATTAATTTAAAAAGTAGATATCACGAAATTTGCATGAAAGAAGGTGATAAATAGAAAAAAAATCTTTAAAATAAAATATAGTTTGTATGAATAAATGGTTATGCCTTTTGGTTTAAGTAATGTAACTAGTACAATTATCAGAATAATAAACCATGTTTTATGTATTTCTCTTAGAAAATTTGTAGTTATTTATTTTGATAATATTTTAGTTTATAGCAAAAACTTTGATGATCATGTTATACTCAATAGGAATGTTTGGTATTAAGTAGGGTAGTGAATAAGAAAATGCATTTGCTTGTTTTGTTTAACTTTGCTAAAATTTAAGTTGGATGTGATGCTCTAAAAATAGGCATTAGAGTTGTTCTAAAGTAAGAAGGGATACCTATAGCTTATTTTAGTTAAAAAATTTCTTTGACAAAAAAGTAAAGCATATATTACAATAGGAAAAAATTGTACAAATTTACAAAAGGAAAAAAATGGCTCAGCTAGAAAAAACCTAGAAAATAACATAAACTAAAGGTTACTACCCTTGGAGAAAAAGGAGATAGTACCTACCAAGCAAAGCTCAATGAGCAAAATGAGCACCCTAAAAACCTACCATGTAAATACAACCTGCTTTTGGGAAAAAGAGGCAGGGAAAACAAAAACTAGAAAACTACTAACCATCTAGAGAAGGAAAAGAATATACAAGATCGATAAAATCAACCAGAACGAGAATAAGCCAAGGGGGTAGATAAGCTTCCTTGCAAACTCCTGATGCTTTAAATAAAATTACTTAATAGGAAAATGGGGTTCCTAAAATGATTCTTAGAAGCAGAGGGTTCCACGTCTCTTAATGGAAAAGTTGTGCTATGTATTTCTTGATAATTCTATTATTATTTTTTCTTTAGCTTGGCTTTCTTCTTAAGAGTCTTGTAGGCTAAGACTCTAGATTTCTTCATTGAGATCTTGATTGCAATTGAATTCACTCATTTCCATTTCATTGAATTGTTACTAGGGCAAGGGGGTTAAGGCTTGTCTTCTTGTTACTTTAAGTCTGCTAAGCCAACTTTCTAATTGTCCCTACTAAGAGTGCCTCTCAAGTGTAAGTCGCTTATGGAAGCAATAGCATCTTCATCTAGGTCTCCAATCTCCTTCAAATCTATAATGTCTAGAATAACATGAGGGAACTCTTTATAAAGGGTGAAGATTTTGTTGATGGCATTCTAGAGTAGATACATTGCAAAAAAGCTTCTCATTTAGAAGGGTTCGCTTAACCCCTTTCTGATTAGGGAATGTATGGTCTTATCCTTGTCTATTCCTCCTACTCAACCTTTGGAATATTGCTATTTAAACCTGCAAAATAGACTGTGGTTAGAAAATCAAAGATTCTAATTTTATTTAATAATTAAGCCCTAAATAAAAATTTATCTATTGAATTTATAGTGAAACACTCTCTAAATAGCTAAATTGTGAAAGAGATGATGATCTGTAAGCTGTTATGAATATCTCTAAATATTTTGTTATTACTGTTCTTCCCCAACATATTACTAAGAATGCAAATATGATTTGCAATAAAGCTTCCTTCCTAGAGTTAACCATATAGAATTAAACTACTTAGTGATAGGTATTTTGAAGAGTTTTAGGAGACCAAACTAAATAGCGTTTTTGAAGAAGAGTACTCTATAAGCCTTAAGAATAAGGATAGTTAAAGAATAGATGATCATGACTTTCCCTTTCAACCTTGTATAAACTACACCACTTGGGGGCATTATTGAAGAGAATTATGTCATTTTTTGCTAGATTCCATTTATAGAAATCCAAAGAATGAAAATATGTCTTAAAGAACTATGATTTGATCATAAAACTTTAAATAAAGGACAATTACTATCTGGCAGAAAGAGGATGTGATAGGCTACTTTTTTAGAGAAGGTTTTGTATTGCCCATTCCATTCAAGATAGTCAACTCATAAGCTAGTCGGGCGATAAGGAATAAATTTTTTTAAAAAAAGTCATGAGCTGTGGGGAATTTGCAAAATGCTAGGTCCAATTGTTATTAAGAATAATGCTTTACACTTTGTCATTTTCTTAAAGCCTAGAGTTATAATTGATCCTTCACATTTTCTTGAAGCCTAGAGTCATAAATGGTCCTCGGATAAAAACTATCACTAAGAATCCTTGCAAAATGCTTGGGGTCTGACAAAAGAAAAGTAAGGTCCCCCTTCATAATTTTGAATTTAAACTTCTTCTTATAGGAATCCCTTATTTTTAATTTTTTTTCCAACTCTAAGAGTCATTGGACCTAGGTTTAATAGCCCAGAAACGTTTCCTTCTTAAAATTACATTGTGGATCCATTAAACGCTCAATGTTTCAAGGTTAGAGAAAAGGATCCAGATTCTTTTAGCAATGAGAACTTTATTCCAAGGCTTTAATTGCTTGATACCTAGCTCTCCTTCCTTCCTAAGAGTATAAACATCTGCCCACTCAACCATGGACCTAGTAAGATTAGAAGAAAACTCGACCATAAAAAGTCTTTGATTTTCCTTTCAATGCCTTTAATAAAACTAGTGGGAAAAAGGAAGTAAAAGGACTAAAAACATTAAAGGTGCTAAAGACAAATTTTACAATCTGAAGCCTATAAGTAAAGGAAAAGAACCTTAATCTTCAAAAGAATAGGAGAATGGTCAATTTTGACAATTTAAAGATAAAAAGAGGGATTCCAAGGTATTTAATAAGGAGCTAGCTAGCAAGGACACTAGAGATTCAAGAGACTAAGGTCTGAATAGCAAGATCAGAGTTAGACACAAAGGAATGGCTTTAAAAGTAGTTAATAAGCAGGCTAGATATGCCAAAAATGCTACAAAAAAGGGTTAACCCTTTGAATAAGGTATGAATTGAAAAGTAATCCATCTTACAAAATAGTAAAAGGTCATCCACAACATAAAGATTATTTAATTATAAGGGGGAACAACACTAATAGATAGAGAAATTATAGTTAGACACAACATGGGAATTTAAGATTTTGATTAAGGATTCCATATTAAAAAAAAAAAAAGTGGGACAAGGGATCTCCTTGCCTTACACCATATTTAGTTTTAGAAAAAAGGATACAACTCACCATTGATAAGGATTGAGAAAGAGGAGGAGAAGATACACTCCATAATACATTTGGCAAAACGATAAGGGAAATTCATAGTTCTAAGGGAGCCTTTAAGAAATCCTAGTGGATTGAATCCTAAGCTCTTTAAAGGTCAATTTGAAAGAAGAATCTGTTATAGCCCTTGTTGATATGGTAGTTTTTGAGAATTTCTCGAGCTAAAAGGATATTATCCCTTATTGTTCTCCCAAGGATGAAGGGCTAACTAATTTTTTCTTATTAAGGGGAAACATAAATTTTATTCACTTTGCCAACAACTTTAAAATCACCTTATACACCAGGTTACAGTAAGAAATGTGTCAAATATCTATATATAGGAGGGCTATTAGGTTTTTGGGGTGAGGGTAATAAATGTGGAATTAATCTCCTTTAAAAATTTATCATTATTGAACATATCTTGCGTAACTCTAACAATATCAATCCCCATTACATCCAATGTTTTCCTACATAAAAGAACATTAATGTCATCAGGACCTTGAACTTTGTAGGGATTGAAACTAAACATCACTCTCTTAATATCTTGAGCAATAAAAGGGTAAATCAACTCGATAGCTAAAGAGGAAGGAATAGTGCTTTTTAAGAAGTAGTGATGAATGGTAAGTTTGATAGGGTGAGTTCTATCCCTTCCTACAGTCTTGTTGCAAAAATAAATTAATTCTTTCTTGATAACCCTAAAAGAGCAAATCAAAAGATTATTATAGAGAACGAGGAAGTACATATGATTTGAATTTGTTCTAACCATTAAGGAGGAATGAAAAAATTTAGCATTTCTATCTCTATCTTTCAACCAATTAATTCTAGACTTTTCTTTTAAGGTAGGAATCTTGCAGATCTAAGGCTAAAAAATACTCTTGGAGAAAGAAGAGTTGTCATGGACTATCAAATAATAATACCTAGCTATACCTAACTTTATAGTAAGGGTGAGCTAGGGTCGAATTTGCAGGGAGCTAGGAGGTACTGCTATTTCTAATGTTCTAAAGAAAAGTAAAAATAAAAACCTCTGAACTCATAAAGAAGAAAGAAAACTAAGATGTAATGAAAATAATAAGAAGGAAAACACAAAGTAAAACATGATAAACAAATAACAATAACAAGGGAATGGGATAAAGGTATTATTGGGATTTTAGGATAACTATTGATCCTTGAATTTAGATGAAAGGTGTTCTAGCTATGGTATTAGCCTATAGGTTTGAATAAGCTCTCAAACCCTTCGTTCCTCTAACTTAGGTAAATCTATGAAGCTCCAGAAATGCCCATATCTTCACTATAAACTAGAAGAAGCTCTCTATATTTAGTAGTGAAGATGCACTAGGTATTAAAGATTGACTAACTTAGGCCACTAACACACAAGATTAAAAAGTGTAATCTAAAGGTATGGAACCATATATTAGTTAGTTGAGTATTCGAATAAATCCAGCAAACCTATTGCCACATTTTGGTAATCGAAAAAGACAATTACGTGTCACACGCTCAATCCTATCATTTGAATTAGGAAATTACCTAGATGATCAATCCTAAAGATAATACCTAATTCATGGTTTTTGATAAAGGTTCCAAACCCATCTAAGTTTAAAAATACCAACTCAATTAAAAGCTAACCCTATTCTCACAATTAATTATCCTTGATCCCTAAAATACCTTCAAACCGCTAAAAACCTAACCACACATATTTAAATTAACTAAAACAAAGCTTAATCAAAGACAAGCCAAACTTAATTAAATTAAACTAAGGCTGGAAAATTAAACAA
The DNA here is from genome assembly GCA_028565735.1 of Pinacopodium congolense. Taxonomy (NCBI): domain Eukaryota; kingdom Viridiplantae; phylum Streptophyta; class Magnoliopsida; order Malpighiales; family Erythroxylaceae; genus Pinacopodium; species Pinacopodium congolense. The sequence goes on from JAOXYD010244808.1 coordinate 16,000, forward strand.
CAAAAAATGAAAAATACAATTTATCAATTAAACTAACACAAATACACATTACTTAAAATATTAATTAATTAATTAAAACTTAATTCAACTAAAATAAAACTAATAATTTAAATAAAATTTTCAAAACCTAAAAATTGATCAAAAATTAACATTAAATTATTAAAATCATAAGAACAAATACAAAAACTAATTATCAAACATAAATTAACTAAAGACATAAAGCATAAATGAAAACTCAAGAGATAAAACATAACAATTGATAAATATAACACAATAACATAAACTGCAAGGTTAATATATAAGAAAGAAAAACTCATGAATTAAAACCATAGCATTCGAATATGTAAGCGAAGGAAAATCAATTGAAAATGAAAGCAAGAACATTCAGATAAGACAAAAAGAGCAAGCATGGGAAAAGACAAGAAAACTAAAGATAAGTTAAAGGTGGTGGATGAACAATATATTAATTTAAATTAAATGAATAATGGGTGGCTGAGACGTTGCTTAATCTCTAATCTGCATCTTCAAACCATGTAGGAAGCTCCAAGGAAAAGCTTCCACTCTTCAAGCTAGTTTCATTCGACTTTGATGTGAAAGCTCTTCCACTTTTCAAGTTAGTTGCAGTGCCACTCTCTTCTTTTTGTTTTTCCTGTTGTTTTCATCTCCTTATTAGTGGAGAGCTTTAATTCATCTTCTTTATGAGTGGATGGAAGCTCTTCCCTTCCCTCTTTAGCTTCGACCACCATTAAGGAATCAAATCTTGCTTTTCATGTTTTTAGCCATAAGGCTGCTTGAGAGTCCTTCCCTTTTTTACCTTCTTTTTTAAATTTTCTGCTCCTTAAAATGTAGCTCTCTCCTTTTAAAACGTTGTTGTTCCCTTGCTTTCCATGTTGAAAATGTTGCACTTTTGTCTTAAGCTTGTAATGCTTTTGTTATGTCTTCACTTGTCAAGTTTCCTTTTGTTGTGCCTTTTGATGCCATGTGGAAAGCTCCTTATTATGCTTTTAAATAATGTTTTAGACTGCTTCTTGCTCTTTTCTCTTTTTTAATTCCGTAATCCATGATTATTCCAAAGAGAGTAAACACAAATTAAGCATTTAAACACTAAATAGGATTGGCATGACATAAAAAAGCATATGAAAATTCTCTATATTTCAATCTTATCAGAGAAAAACATTTTCTTCATTACTAAGGAAGAGAGAGGAAAGGTTAAAGGCTAAAAAGGTCTTGATAGAAGAAAACCTGTCACAAAAAAGTCTTAGTCTCTAGCTTAAGTCCCCCACTTTATTTTTTTAAAGGTGTTTAAGGTCACAGTTCACATTTATGAGTTTCTAGACCATAACAAACATAAGTGCATCCTTTACTTGGGAATTCTAAGCATATTAAGTAGTGGTAGGGAAGGAAAAGAGGGAGGCTAGGAACTTGAGAATATTGAAAGGGGAATTCCTTTTGATGGGGCCAACTAAGGGGGGAAGGGATATAGGACTGTGGTTTGAGATGTTGGGGAGGCCAAAATGGGTAGAGAAATCAGGAAAACAAGATAACTAGTAGGGGTCAGCTTGGAGTCTTTCTAGGGGTTTTTTTTAAGTAAGAGACCTCCTGCTTGTTACTCCAAGTAAAGATATCACTAGAGAACTTGAGATCACTAATATTGCCATCAAATATACAGTCCTTTAAGTCCTCAATACCTTTTTGACTAACTAAGGAAGCATTAGAAGATTTGGATAAGTTCAATATAGTATTGAAATCCCCCTTGACTACCTACGTAGAGGTTAACTAATTATGAATGGCTCTATCAAGAAAGCCTATAATTCACACTATTAGTCCATAAACATAAGAGAAACGATGAATTATTGGCAAGGATTGTGATTTTTGAGTGCATGAGTTGTTTAAAGGCTTTAAGAAGGTGGCAAGATAAGAAGAAAGGGTTCCAAATACAAAAGATTCTTATATTGCTAAAGTAATCAAGTTTGTAAACAAAATGGGAATTAGGTAAGAGCCTAGAAGCAATAAAAAATAGCTTCTCATTGGATGATAAGCTCTTCACCTTGGATGGTATGAAGTATAAATCATAAATTCCAAACCCAAGGATCATTCAATATTGTATAAGAATTGAAATAATGACTCAAAAGATATTTCTGCCACACCGAGATAATTTTGAAAGGATTGGGGTGAAAACGAATGGGTTTGATCATTACAAGCTGTTGCATGAATGAAAATAAAGTTTTTAAAGAGCACTACAAAAGGATTTTCTCTAAAGAAATGCAAAGGAGCTCTTTATGTCCAGTTGAATTTGAAAATAAATCAAGTCTATCTTTATAGCACGACATAAAGTTTTTCCATACTAATCCTAATGATTTAGCTTAATTTCGTAAGGGCGCGATTTGGGTTTTTGCCCATTCTATTATAAAAGAATAAACTTTATAACAAATGAGCCTAAAACAAACCTAATATGTAAGTTGGTTTATTTAAGGATGGATCCACATATTTAAGTCTTGAATAGCATAATTAAGAGTTCCAAATAATAAAAATACAAAGCCTAATCAATTGGGCTGAGGAAGCTTAAAACAGTTTAATTATAACAAGTAAGTTGTTTTAAGTTATGTAATGGTTCCATCCTTCTTTAACAAGTCTAACACATTGCTTCAAGTCTTAAATCATCATTATAAGTCAAGTCTTAAATCATCTTTATAAACTTAATTGACGTGTCTCTAAGTGTTTTAGCTTCTTCTATTACATATACATCCACCATCTAATTGTTAATAGCCTCTTTAGCACATTTAGCCTATGATCATGTTATTGGACCTCTAAGATTCTACATTGGATCTTTTTCCCTTATATCACTTTGTATAGCTTGTTTAAAAATTTCGATCGTTGTTACCTAGCTATTAATTAGTGAATTACATTTGTTTAATGTATGATTTGTTATCTTTTTACCTATTTAACACATGAATTTATATTAATTGAGAGCTCCTTTTTGTTAATTTCTAGTGCATGATGATTTTGGAACAAATTGGAGAAATTTGGAGTGAATTGGAGCAATTTGAAGCAAGGGGGATGAAATTATAGATCATCAACAGTTGTTTACAAAACTGCAAAATGGTGTTGTTGATCTCTAAGTTACTCGTCGTTAAAGCCCAACATATAGACCATCAACAATAGTTTATATAGTTGTATAATGGTGCCATTAATCAAACTTTTAACCACTGTTGAAGAAAAAAAATAGAAAGAAATAAATGTTTTAATATAACAAAAAGACTAAGCTACTTTCATTTATACCCTTTTGACATAATCCCTTGCAGCCATTCTTAGGGCATATACAAATGTCTTTTTTTTGTCTAATTTTAGTAGAAATTAGAGCATATATAATGATTTTCTTATGAACTGATTGTGTTGATTGATTTTTACCCTAATTGAATACTTGTGGGGCCTAATTTAGCTTAATCACATAGATTAGAGCCTTAGGTAATCAGAAATCCATAACAATTGGTGCTTAAATGCCAAATAATCAATGGAGTAAGACACTTGAATCTAAAACTACATCAACTTTAAAGACCTGCATGAGAATTCCTATATTTAGTGAACTTAGATTTAGGCTTCTTATAATTCATGCATTTTTATTCAAAGTTATTTATGAATTAAACAGGAAATCTGAGAATAAAAGAGAAAATACATTTCCATAGATATTGTTATATTCTGTTTTAGTGGAGTAAATCCTAAATTAATCCTCTACAATTAGTTTTAAGGGGTTAACCCATTGAAATTTAAAGTCTTAGCAAATTTTTATCCTTTAAAAAATTTTAGTCATAAGTCACTCATAGTTGCATTTTGCATATTTCGTTATTTGTTTGTTTTAGAATCTTATTTGATTATTTAAAACCTTGGTTATCTGAGTAATCACGTTGTTGCTGGACTAACTAAGCAATATAAATGAATGAAAAATCTCTTTTAAGCAAATAAGAGGAGGCAAACGCACCTTGACGACAAGTAATATAAAATGGTGAAAACCGAGTATCATAGACAAAGGAAATCCAAAATGCAAGAAAATTAACTCAAACGATGTAAAATTAACTCAGGGACTCATGATTTTATTGATTACTAATTAATGTAAGGCAAGCAAGATAACTAAATATGTAGGATATAAAATGAACTAAAAGCAACTAGACTAGACTTAAGAGATTAAAAATGGTTAAGGCTTTGGACTTAATTTGGATTAGGTTTCCTACTTGACAACAGTGGATTGATTTAAGACTTACCTCACTTAAACAACTTACACCTACCGGTCATAGGCATCCCTTTTCTCTTTTACTCACAATTAATCTACTTAGTCTCTAAATTACTTGGAATAAAAGGCATTAACCAGAAAAGAGGCTTGAAATCAAGGTTATTATTTCTAGGTGTCCTCACACAAGAGCCTAAGGCTTGGTCCACTCTTAGGTTTAAATGTGTTGCTTAATAGATTTTCTGGTAAAATAAGTTCCAATGGTCATGAAACTCATTCATCTAAGGCCAATATCTAGTTGATTAAGCTGAATAATTCTAAAAAAGAATTCAAACAAGCAATAATCAATTGCATATAACCTATCCTAATCTAGATCAATCCATAGCCTCAACTAGAAACACTTACACACACATGAATATCAATAAAACACTAGAGATGGTAAAAACATGCATATCCATTGATTAATCAATAAACCATAATCGTCATAAGCTGTAATGAAAATATAGAAATCTAAAGTAAGATGATGACTCCCTTCAGAATTCTATAAGATTCTGCACTTGGATGCTCCAAAATTACAACGCCAAAACCATAACAACAACATTGGACTCTCAACTAGACGAAGAACTTTACTCTGATAACAAAAAAAATAAACTTGACTCTAAAAGGACATGAACATGAATCCAAATGATGACAAAGATGAAGACGACGTCTTTTTCTCGAACCTTTGTGTCTCTTTGTCTCTCTACTCTCACTTGTCTCGAATACGTCTATCTTCATCTTTTTTACACCTAGGGTTCTGTGTTTTAAGTGAAATGCAAAATTCGAAGAATAATATATGAAAACTAAAGCTGCAGCCCTTAGGTTTTGTCGACCAATGCTTACTTGTAGTCTTCATTCAATCGACTGATTCTTCTATTTGGTCGACAATTGTAAATGATTAGGTCAACCAATGTTAAGTTCAGTTGACCGCCTTCTTTTGGTCGACCGATACTTGCCATTCAGAAAACTGAACTCTACTTGTTTTTTTGCACTTCTACATTATTGATAGACTCTAAAGAATTTATTTAAGCTATTTTCTTATAAAACAAGATGTGCATCTCCATAACCTAGTACAAAAATAATATACACTTTAAATTAACAATAATAGCTCTATATTAGTATAATTCAACTACTCAATAGGTAAAAACATAACAAAATGTACATTCAATACTACTGGAAAAAAAACACTGTCACCAAGGGGGAGAAGATGGTGAATCATGGAGGGTACAGTGCTCCTCTAATTCATCCACAAACCTGGACAAGTACAGCTTGGATCATTGTCCATTGACATTAAAAGGCTGCCTATTATCTCTCTTCACCTTAAAAACCCCGAAAGGAAAAACTTGTAGCACCTTAAATAAACGATACCACGCCAACCTAATCTTTCCTAAGAAAAAGCAAAGACAAGAGTTATAAAGCGATACGTGGTCACCTACCTTGAATTCTTGATGGAGGATCTTCTTATCATGCCATTTCTTCATACTTTCCTTATATAACTTCGAATTATGATATGTATCTAAATGAAACTCCTCAAGCTTATGAAAGTGCATAAGTCTCTTAAAACTTGCAAAAGATTAATAAAAGTTAAGAAATTTTGTAGCCTAGTATGCACGATGCTCTAACTCAACTGGAAATTGACAATATTTTCCATACATTATCTTACATGGTGACATGCCTATGGGTGTTTTAAATGCAGTTCTATATGCCCAAAGTGCATCATATAGCTTTAAAGACCAGTCCCACCTAGACGCATTAACAGATTTCTCTAAGAACTTTTATAATTACTTATTTTTAGACTTCAGCTTACCTACTAGTCTGAGGGTGATATAGTGTAGCAACTTTATGGGTCACCCCATACTTGCATAAAAGAAATTTTTTTTTTTTTACAAAAATGCGACCCTTCATCACTTATGATGGCCCTAGGTGTGCCAAGATGTTTAAAAATGTGCTTCTTTATAAATCTGACCACCACCCTAGCTTCATTTGTATGAAATGACTCTGCTTCTACCCATTTATTAACACACTCAACTGTAACCAAAATGTATTGATTAGAGTAAGACTTACGAAATGGCCCCATGAAGTCTATACCCTAAACATAAAAAACCTCACAAACAAAAACATTAGTCAGTGGCATCTCATTTCTCATACCAATGTCCACAACCCTCTAACACTTATCACAAGACTTAACAAATGCATATGCATCCCTGAATAGTGTAGACCAATAAAAACCACACTCTAAGAACTTATGAGCTATCCTAGATGCACCATAATGTCCCCTATCCTCTCTAGAATGATAACGATGTAAAACAGAGGAAATTTCCTCTTTAGGAATGCAACGCTTAACTATCCCACAAAGACAAATCTTGTAAAGAAGAGGGTCATGCAACAAAGAGTGTCTTACCTCACTAAAAAACTTTTTCTTTTAAGAATAAGAAAAATTATGGGGAAAGATATTACCAGCCAAGTAGTTAACGTAATCTGCAAACCACAGAGTGGTTATCATAGCCATGAAACGCTTAGGAAAATTCTCCTTAATATCCTTACATACGCTCTCCATGGAAGCTTCATCCAATCTTGACAGATGATAAGCTATAAAGTTCTCAACTCCCTTTTTATCCCTTAACTCTATGTCAAACTCCTATAAAAGTAACACCCAGTGAATCAATCTTGATCTGGAATCGGGTTTTGACATCAAGTACTTCAAAGCTACATGGTAAGTGCATATAATAACTTTAGATTTAACCAAATATGATCAAAATTTATCATAGGAAAACAAAACTGCCAAAATCTCCTTTTCTGTGGTATTATAATGATGTTGTACGTTGTTCAGAGTCTTGCTCGCATAATAAATGGGATGGAAGATCTTACCTTGTCTTTGGCCCAAAACAGCACCCACTGCATAATCACTTGCATTACAAATTAATTTAAAAGGAAGAGACCAGTCAAGAGATACAAGAATATGAGTAGTCACAAGCATATCCTTTAAGAGTTGAAAAGATGTCAAACATTTTATCATCAAAAGCAAATACAACATCCTTTTTAAGTAAATTAGTCAAAGGTCTAGTAATCTTAGAAAAATCCTTAACAAATCTATGGTAAAAACCAGCATGGCCTAAAAAACTTCTAATGGGTATAACATTATTTGGTGGTGGAAGATTCTTAATGACATCAATTTTGCTAAGTCTATCTTTATACCCTTACTAAAGATCTTGTGACCTAATACAATGCATTACTGAAACATTAAATGACATTTTTCCCAGTTAAGCCCTAAATGGGTCTCCTAACATCTGATTAAGACTTTCTCTAAATTATCTAAACAAGAATCAAATGAAGTGCCAAACACAGATAAGTCATCTGTAAAAATCTCAATGCAAGATTCAAGCATGTCAGAAAAATAGCCATCATGCATCTTTGAAATATAGTTGGAGCATTGCATAAACCAAATGGCATGCGTCTATATGCAAATGTACCATAAGGGCATGTAAAAGTTGTTTTCTTCTTATCTTTTAAAACTGATGGAATTTGCAAATATTCACTGTATCCATCTAAGGCACAATAAAAGTCATGTCCAACTAATTTCTTAATCATCTGATCAATGAAAGGTAAAGGAAAATGATCAAAGTCTAAAGCAAGATGATCACTCCCTTTAGAATTTTGTAAGAGTCTGCACTTGGAAGCTCCAAAAATACAACACCAAAACCGGAACAACAAAATTGGACTTTCGATAAGACGAAGATCTTAACTCTAATAATGAAAACAATAAAATTGACTCTAACAGGACACGAACATGAATCGGACTGATTATGAATATGAAGACGAGGTCTCTCTCTTGAACCTCTGTGTCTCTCTAACTCTCAACCGTCACTCATCTCGAATACGTCTGTCTTCGTCTTCGATACCTAAGCTTCTATGCATTAAGTGAAATGCAAAAGTTGAAGAATAAAATGCTGAGAACTAAAGCTGGAACTTTTAGGTTTGGTCGACCAATGTTCACCATTCGGTCGACTGATGCTTACTTGCTGTCTTCATTCGGTCGACCGGTTCTTCTATTTAGTTGATGGACAAATTAATTGTGAATTATTTGATCAACCGGTGTAAGATCGCTCGACCGATCCTCGCCATTCGATCAACTAACCGTCATTCAATTGACTAATGCTTGCCATTCGGTCTACTGAACTCTCCTTGCTTGTCAACCCTTTTACACTGTTCATAGACTTTGTAGAATGTATTTAAGTTATCTGCTCATAAAAAAAGTTGTAAATCTCCAAAACCTGGTTCAAAACCAATATACACTTGAAATTAACAATAATAGCTCCATATTGATGTAATTTAACTACCAAATGGGTAAAAACATAACAAAACATACATTCAAAACTACTGTAAAATTTCCATTAACACATAGATCATTGTATTTGATATTTTTATACGTTAGTCCCTATGGTACAATATTTAGATTCTTCCAATTTTATGTTGCTTGTTGATAAGGAGTACTTGCCTTTGATTTGACCTAGATTACAATTGGATTTATTTTTCTTTTTTGTATAATATAACCTTTGCTTTCATATTATTGTGCCTTAATTTCTATGTTTTGCCTCGCCTTTTTATAAAGCCTTTTCACCATCTCAACTTTCTTCTTTCCGTCGAAGATGTATCTTTCACCTAGTGGCAATGAAACAAGATCTAAAAAAGACAAAGGATTAAATCCATAAACAATTTCAAATGGTGAAAAACCAATAGCACTTTATATGATTCGATTATAAACAACTTCATTGAATGTTAAGGAGTATTCCTATGTTTCGAAGTTTATTGCAACTATAGTATACAGCAAAAAACCTAGAGTTTTATTTACTAATTTAATTTAACCATCCGTTTGTTGATGACGAAAAGTAGTAGAAAACAAAATTTTTTTCCTAACTTACCTTATAAAATCTTCCGCAAATAACTACAAGATTTTACACCAATATAAAAACAATGGTTTTTATAACTCTAAGCAATCGAACAATTTTAGAAAAGAATAATTCAACAATGTATATGATACATCATTGGTTCTATGACATCTAATAAAATGTGAAATTTTAAAGAAGCTATCAAAATCTACAAAAACTAAATCATGGACTTTCCTAGACCTATGTAATCCAAAAACAAGGTCAATGGAAGTATCTATCCATGGTTCACTAGGTATACGTAATGGTTTATACAACCTATAGGGCTAAACACTAAATTTAGCTTACCTACACTCTACATCTCTCACAGACTTTTCACCATATATCCTCATATGTAGCTAGAAAAAGTGTTCATTCAAAATTTCAAGTATCTTTTTAATGCCAAAATGACCCATTAAACCTCCCTTAAAAGAATCTTTAACTAATAAGTCTCTAGAAGAAAAAAGGGTAATGCACAACCTATTCTATCGAACCAAATATCTCATGTCTAAAGAACTTCAAAAATGTAAATTTTGCGCATGCCTTAAACACAATACCAAAATCATGATCATCAATATACAGATCCTTAATATGTTAAAATCCAAAAAATCTAGCATTTAACATTCTTAACAACGTATTTCTTATAGATAATGCGTCTACTACAATGTTTCCTTTCCTTGTTTATACTTGATCAAATATGAAAATGTCTATATGAATTTTTCCCACTTTGCATGCCTTTTCTAAGTTTGTGTTGACCCTTAATTTATTTTGATGATTCATGAGCAGTATGGACAACAAACTCTTTCAGCCACAAAAAGTTTTGCCAAGTTTTTAAGGCCCTAACTAATGCATACATTTTCTTATCATAAGTTGGGTAGTTTAAGGGTTCCCTACTAAGTTTGTCACTAAAATATGCAATTAGTTTTCTATTATACATCAAGATAGCCCCTACTCTAACCTACTCGCATCACACTTTTTTGTCCCTAAATAACATCAAAGAGGGGGCTGAATTAGGCTCTGTTGAGTTCGTAAAACAAACTACCAGTTTTACGCTCAAAACCGCAAGTACACAGGTCGTACTTGTAGTAAAGAATGGATATCGATCCCACAAGGATTGTATCTAGACACCCTATTAATTTGGCTTGCACTTTGTTCAAGAAATCGATTTAAAAAAATAAAATAAAATAACAAATAAATCAGAAGCAGAAGAATTTGGAAGCAGAAGCGAGCAACACAACTAATCACAATAGAGTAAAGGAAAGTTCGAAGAAAAAATCAAGCTTTAAGCATTAGACTTGTCATTATCTTTATTTGTTTCCCTTTGTTTAATTAGTCTAATTTATATTTAGCCTAAGATTTCCTGATATTTTAGCTACCCTCTCTCAGGGTACAACTAAATGTAACTAATTAAACAATTTAGGATTAACTTTGAGATCTCTTGACATACAAAGCCTTTCCTAAACATTTAACTAGATGTGAAGCTATCCTATAGGCAGTCTATCAATATATTGAAATCTCTTCCTAATAAATTAATAACTTGTTGTCTATAGGTCTATTAAATCCCAACTCTCATTCTACATCTAACATAAATTACCTAACTCACTCTCTTGATTTGTTGTAGGGTTTAAACTCAATAAACAACACAAATATTCTTAAAATTAAATTAATAACCAAAAGGTCCCAAATAATTCAAACAAGAAATCCTAAAAATATTTAAGCCATACATAATAACAAAAATAAATTCCATCAAGTCTATATTCTTGAAAATGCAAAACATAATAAAAATAAAAGCAAAATGAAATAAAAATAAATATGAAAATAAAAAATACAGAACTTGATAAACTCTTGAAGTTTGAAGCTTGTGTGGTGTTTGGAGCTTGTATGGAGCTCTTCTTTTCTCCCGTATGCTGTTTGCGCCTCGCCCTTGGTGGCTGTCCAATTTTGTTGGTTCTGTCCTATTTCTGTTCTACGCCTCTCTCCTGTCTTCTCTCTGTTCGAAAACTGCCTTCAATTTATTCCGGTCTCTCCCAATGCTCTTCTTTTCTGTTGAGGTTTTTGTCTGATTTAATTAATTGCTGGACTACTACTTTATTCTGGGTCTGGAGGGCTGCTGCTGGCTATGGAGGCTTGGATTTGATTGGAGGAGGAGCTGGGCCTAAGAAGGGAGAAAGGAGAGGGCTGCTGCAGGAGATGCGTGAGCAGGGCATTGCGGGCAGGACACGCGGGTGCAGCCCAGAGGAACAGGGGGTGCTGGTAGAGCTATAGACAGGGCGGGTTGGTCTGTTGAGCAAGCTGGATAGGGGCGAAGGGCTGCTGTGCGGGCTGTCCTCCAAGGCTAGGACGTGCGGACCTGGCTGCTGGCAGATGTTGGGCTTGCAAAGCTGGGCTGGAGCTGTTTCAATCTGCTGCCTACTTTTTTTTTCTTTTCTTTTCTTATTCTTATTTTATTTTTAACTTTATTTAATTTTTAAAAATTTAATTAACCTACACAATAAATAAATACACCAATAAAATTAAATTCTAACCAAATATTAGTAATTAAATCATAATAAAAACATAAAATATAAATAAAAACACTTAAATAAACAAAACTTACTCTAAATTAATACTAAACACAAACAAAACAGTAATTAAAATTATACTAAACAAAAACACATAAAATAAATCTTAAAACACAATAAAAACAACCTATTATGCAAGAAAAACAAGCAAAACAGTTAGAAAAACACATACTAAATCACAATTATCAGGCTCTTAAAAATTTCTTCTATATTATTAAACTTTGTCTTTCACAAATTTAATTAAACGCATAACCTAACAATTCATAATCAATTGAATTAAATAGTAAATAAAGCAACATACATGCATCAAAACAAAAGAGAAAGAGAAGAAAAGACAACCAATTTTTCTAGTTCAGAGCCGTCTACTTACCCTACATCTAATTCCAAACACCACAGTTGAGATTTTTATTCTTATTGCGATCAATAAGAATATATAATTTATAATCCTTTTTCAAGGCTCAAGGATAGCCTTTCATTCTTCCATTTCTAAGGCTTAGAAGTAACCTTACAACACTCTCTTTTCTAAGGCTAAAGTAGAAGCTCACAACACTCCTTTTTAAAATGCAAAAGGAGAACCTTACAACCCTCTTCCTTTTCAAGGCTTAAGAATAACCTTTAGACGAATTTCAGTCTTTATCAACCCCACCCAAACACTCTTACAAAATGTCACTTAACTGACTCACCATAATGTTTAAGGGCTTAGAAAATGTAAGAATGAATACACCACTAAAATCACATAATTTCATCAAAAACTCTTAAACACACTCAAGAACACTTAATTTCAATTTATAAACACTTTTAACACTGCTTCTTTTCATAAACAAACATAAAAACACCTATTTAAACTCGAAAAGGCCAATTAGCCATTGCCCTAACGTTCATATTCATTAAATTATTTTACCATTGCAAAGTAGACATTGCCTAACGTTCACATATAGGTTCGCTTCACTCAGTTGACCAAACATCTTCTATCAGTCGACTGATCTCCTAATTAGCCTTATTCGGTCGGCTGAATCATACTATCAGTTGACCAACCTAAGCAGTTTGGTTGATCGACCCTCACTAGTCTACACTATAACCCAAATAAATCCAAACTTATCTAAAATCAATTCATAACCAAATTCAACATATTTTAACATAACCCAAATTCATTCTTCCTACCAAAATACCGAAGTACATAAATTTATCTAATTTCATTCTCTTCATTACTTACAACCATATATTTAATCAATTCATACATCATCAGACCAATTCAAACAATTCAAGACTTTATAAGTCATACCAACGTAATCAAGTTGTCAATTCATTTATTTAAAACAATTTACTTATTTATTCAACTAAGAGCCAATTCTATCATCACACATACTCATGAAATATCACACATGCATTCATGCATCTATCAAGAGCTTTTCTACGCATATCAAACATATATAATGCCTCTTGATTATGCATCCTATATGCAAATGTTAACATGATTGTAATATTCATGAGTGAGACATTTCAACACTATGGTAAGACTAAATAGAAGACTTGCATGTTCACTTAAAACCTATCAAATTCTACTCTTAAGTTTGATCTTTTATCTTCAATCTTCAAACTCAATTCCAAAGCTATTCTTCCATGAACTCAATCTTCAATCTATTCCCCATAGTTTATAAACTTTAAGTAAGGGTTCTCATTCATGTACTCCATGTCTTCGCTAAAATCTTGTTTTCATCAAACTTATCTTAACAAATACAATTAACCTCTACAAAAAACATTAGTAAAAACACTGTCATCATCAAAACAATGGTGGAACCAACCTTTGGATCAATAATGTCCTCCTTTTTTATGTTGACAAAAACCATGTGATATTAGAAGCATATCAAAATCTATACAACCAAATTAATCCACACATACATGTGAATCATATGCAAACAAAAGAAAAACAAGGTTAACATAAAGTGGCTAATATCACATATACTAGTCTCCCCATTTTTATAATCATCAAAAAGTATATGTCAAATCACAAAAGGTGTAAAACTTAAATACTAGTCACAAATACATATAACATCTACCATTCTCCCCCTTTTTTTGTAAAAGTTTGATATCAATAACTATGAAGCATGTAAAAAGGATGCATTAATCCTCTCCTTAACATATATTTCAAAGCAATGCTCCCCCTTAATTAAAAATACCAAGATATCCTTAGACATACCATAACACACGTATTAAAAAAGGCATAAAAAATAACCAAATCTCATATAAAAAATCTAAAATCAAATAATCATCAACATAGCTAAAAAATCTTGTTAAAAAATGATTAAACTGAAAAATCAAACACTTCAAACCAAATATACATAAAAGGAAACTTGTCTATACCGATTGTTGAAAAACATGATACCAAATGCTAAAGGACAAAAACTTTATACCAATTGTTGAAAAATAAAAAACATGATAACAATTATTCCTGTCATTCGAAATCCATTTTTTAAAATAAGATACCACTCATTTATAAACATCGTAAGTTGTTGAAAGATAACTTGTTGATATCAATTGTAATTAAAAAAATTCAAGCCAATTAATGATATGATTAATTACATCGAGACAAGGACTATCATACCAATTGTTAATAAAGCTTTTGGTTGTGGTTTTTGGTTGTGGATGTTATATTTTTGTATTAGGTTTTGTGTATTTTTATAGATTTTTGTGT
>JAOXYD010244809.1:0-16822 GCA_028565735.1 Pinacopodium congolense
TCTTCACCTAGGATAAAGAAGATTTGGATTGTGTTAATCCTTGTTTGTGAATTGGATTGGTTTAGGCCTTAATTGTGTATTAAACATTCCATATTGCATTTGTTGCATTTGAGCCCTTATCTTGTATTAATTTTGATCAAGGTTCAAGAAGCTATATAAGCTTGTGTTGAAGCTCAAGGGAGCTTGGTTTAGGAGCTGTTCGTGTGGGACAAAAATTGTATAATTTGATTGTGTTGTACAGGTTACTCTTTACCCATTTAAGTAAGATTGTGGCAGGTTCCTCTTGACCTTAGAATTAAAGATTGTTGGATAGATTTCTCTTGACCTTAAATCAAGATTGTGATAGGTTCCTCTTGGCCTTGAATCAGATTGGTAAAGATTCCTCTTGGTCTTGAATCAAGATTGTTTTAAAAGTTCCTCTTGACCTTTAACTAAGATTGTTGTAAGGGTTACTCTTTGCCCAATTAAAGTAAGATTAGTTGTTTACTCTTTACCCAATTAAAGTAAAATTAGTTGTTAGTGAATTTCCAACAAGTAGTTGGAGAGAGGGCGTAGTCTATCTTTGGGGTAGGCGAACCTCTATAATTTTTGGTATTCTTATCTTACCTTATCTCTTTTATATTTTTGCATTTGTGCTTGCTTTATTATTGTTTGAATTTGATTGATATTGGCATAAGAATTGATGTTCCATATAGGTTGAATTTTTTATTAAACTTTTCATATTGTTTAAATTGGCCTAAGATGTTTAAAGTGTTTTATTTCCGCAAGAATTTGATAACATCCAATTCACCCCTCTCTTGGGTTCCATAGGGCTAACAAATATGTATATGATACCATAGAGAGGGTGAAGAAGGTTTGAAGGCTAACTTGAAAAACATATTTTCTATGTATACTCCTTTCCTTCCAATCATAATGACAGATGGAAGGAACAACTTTACTCTCCTTTATTTGCTGTTGAGGCATTTTTCAATCCTTGTGTCTATTTCAAATACAATTTTTCGAAGAAAGTTGAAGTTAATAGAAGAATGTTGATAGCTATTACCACTGTTGTTGGGTATGCAATGATGCAAAACCTCTTCAACTTACAGATTTAGGCATATACATTTCTTTATATTTTTTACTTGTTTAAAATTAAACATTACTTTATTTTGATTATAAGATTTTTTTTATTGTGTTACAATTTCTTGTTAGGGAATAATTTGGAAGTTGTGTTCCAGAAATATAAAAATTTGCGATTTGAATTCTGAGTCAATGTATGAGTACTTATGGGTGTGAAAGGAATTAGAGCATATTTGATTTCATCCTTTCCAAGAAGAGGAACAAGTTGGAATATAAGATATTGAATGATTTGATTTATACTAGATACAATTTGAAGTTCCAAAAGAGGTATATCATATTGTTATTGTCATTATTATGTTCAATATAAATTTTGAAATCTCGTTAGTAATTTAATTTTATTTGTTTACTAGGACTTTGAGTAGAATAAATAGTTCTTTGGATCATATTTCCTTGAATCATATTAATGTATTGACATATTTAGTTTTTGAGGAATCAAGTCTTGTATATGAGAGTAACTTGGAGGAGATGATGGCTAGTAAAGTATTGACATGTTATTTGGTGTAATCAAATTGGATGATAGTGATGATGAAGCTTCTTTTAATGATGAGGACTTGGTACCAAATGATAATTGGATTTAGTACAATTTTGGTGAATTTAATCCTAAATAATGAAGATTCAAAATTTTAAGGTTTTTTTTTCCGTCCTTTTTACTTGCATTTGATGTATGTATTAAATTTTATATATGCTAACTGTAAATATTTTTATTTAAATATTCAGTTATACTTTATGGAGTTCCTATGCAGGATTGTTATGTTGGTTGTAATATTTATTATTTCATGTATTGTTCTTATTTTATGATGTTTGCATATAACTGATTACGGTTTTATAAATTGTTACTATTTTATAATGTTATGATGGGATTAATCTTTAGTTATATTGTTTGATATTTTGTTCTTGTTGTTAAAATATTAATTCAAGTTGTTATTTATTTGAAAAATATATAAAAATTAATATTAATAGGAATGAAGAAAATAGTTGGTTGTTGTATATTATTAGTATTATTTCATAATGTTTTGATATATTGTTATTAAGTTATGATGTTTGAAGTATTATTATTTTTATTATAATAATTGTAGTTATTATTTATTTGAAAAATATATAAAAATTAATGTTAATATTAATGAAAAAAATAGTTATTATTGTATTAATTAAAATTTTGAATCAAGTTGAAAAAAATTAGTAGGGGGATGTATAATATATATATGGATCATTTTACACATTTTACAAACTTAAGAGACTATTTCATAATTTTAAAAAGTTGTCCTATGTTGGTATCGGTATTAATCACTACCAGTACAGTATCATTCCAGAATGAAAACTAATACCATTATAATTTTAAAGAATGTTTCATCATTTGCCATTAGTATTGATTTAAGAAATCATTGATTAAGGTAAAATGACACTTTGGAAATAGTTTTCAAATTTCATTAATAAAATCAATTACTAATGATAGAAAACTAATATGACTGGACTCAAATAAAGTAGACATGAATTTCATATTTTATATCTAATCAGAATATTATATGACGAAATGAATGAATTATATGAAAAAATCATACAATGATAGGTTAAGTCAAAAACCACTTTAACATTTCTAATATTTAGGATTGTAACCTTCTCTTCCTTTTCTTCTTCATCTTGTTTTTCCTTGGCCTTTGTATGAATGATTGTTTTTATCATCATTGTTGGTGTTGCTATAATCTTTTTTAATTCTTCCTCCATAACCTCATCCTCGACCTTGACCACAACTACAACCATAACCATGTCCTCGACCACGTCCTCTTCCTCTTCCTCTTTGATTGCTTTCCCCATCATCATCTTTTAACACAACCTTTGCTTCAAGTGTTTGCTCTAAAAGTTCATTTTGTCTGGTTGTGTTTGCTCTAAAAGTTCATTTTGTCTCCTCTTGATCTTATCTTCATGGGCTTGTAAAAAGCCCTTTAAGTGTTCATGTGTTAAAAAGTCTAGATCTTTGGACTCATCAATGACAAAAACCACATATCAAACTTTAAGGTCAAGGAACAAAGAATATTTTCCACCACTCGAATGTCTTCAACTTGATCTCCATACCTCTTCATTTGATTCACAATAGCCTTCACTCACGGATAATAATCTTAGATTGATTTTGATTCCTTTATGCATAAAGATTCAAAATCACTTCGCAATGATTAGAGTCGAATCTTTTTAAAATTATCAATTTCTTAAAAGGAACTTTGAAAAATCTCCCATGCTTCCTTTGAAGTGGTTGCATTGGCAACTTTCTTAAACATTGGGTCATCTAAATATTGATGAATAAGGGTGGGGGCTTATTGATCCTTCTTCTTTATCTTTGACAAAGCATTCTTCTCATTGTGAGACAAGTCGGCTTCATTTTGAGTTTGCATAAAACCTTTATTTACAATCTCCTAAACATCTTATGAGCCAAGTATGACTTTCATACGAAGGCGCCATATTTTATAATTTTCTTTTGTGAGGTGAGGAACTTGGAATAAGTATATTCCACTATTGTTTGCCATATTTAAAAACAAGGTTTTGATACCACTTTGTTAAGAAGTGAGGAGGATTAAAGGGGAGAGAATTTTTTAGAAGAAGATGTTGTATTTCACTTAAATGATTTTAGTTCAAGTATAAAAGGGTATTTATAAGTGAAAAATATCACACTTAAAATCTAAGTACATGAACCTATTAATGAACTCAATAAATTAACCATACATGAACCATCTTAAACTAATATATGAACATAATTAAACTCTTAACAATGAACTTAAACATCCATGTATCTAGATCAAATTTTAAATTAATCTTTAACACTCCCCTTTAATTTCAAATTTTCTTCCATACTTTAATTCTTGTTCTAAATTATTGAAATATTTCAAATTTGAGTGATTTTGTAAAAATATCCTCAACTTGATCATTAGTATTTACATATTTGAGCTCCATTTCTTTCTTTACAAAGCATTCCACTTCATTCTTTACAAAACATTTTCTAATAAAATGATACCTTGTACCTATGTGTTTGCTTCGATCATGAAAAATCAAGTGTTTAGCCAATGCTTATGCAGACTTGTTATCAATGCATATTTCAGTTGTTAGCTTTTATGGCACGTGAAATTCATTCAATAGCCTTCTAAGTCAAATAACATGGCAATTTCATGAAGTTGTAGTCATTTATTCAGATTCACAAGTTGACAAAGTCATAATAAGTTGCTTTTTAGAACTCAATGTAATAGCACAGTCACCTATAAAAAACATGAAACTAGTTATGCTTTTTTTTATCATCAATATCTCCAGCGAAGTGACTATCATAAAACTCAACAAGTTTGAAATCAACAGATGATATATAGAGCAATCCATAGTCGATTGCACCTTTAATATAGCGGAGAATCCTTTTATCTACTTTCATATGAGTACAAGTAGGTGCTTTCTTAAAATGGCTCATCAACCCAACTATAAAGAGAATATCTAGCCTTGTACATAGCAAGTATCTCAAGTATCCAACAAGGCTTTTGAATATAGTAAAATCTTCCTTATCTTCAACATCAAACTTTTTCAGTTTAACTCCATATTCCAAAGGTGTATTTATTGGAATGCAATTAAGCATTTTGAACTTCTTTAATATTTCATTCACATATCCTTCTTGTGAAATAAAAAAGCCATCTTTCGTTTGCTTCACCTCCAATCCTAAAAAGTATGACATCAATCCAATGTCTGTCATCTCAAACTCTAAAGACATAGCTTTCTTAAAATTTTGAAACAATCTTAGGTTATTGCGGGTAAAAATAAGATCATCCACATAAAGAAAAATGAGTCAAATATCTTTATTTAGATATGATTTAATGTAAAGAGAATATTCATGAGAACAACGAAAAAACCTTTATCTTGGAAGTACTTGTCGATGCAAGTATTCCATGCCTTGGTGCTTGGTTTAACCTATATAATGCCTTTTTTTAATCTCAAGACCTTATCTTTGTGAGCTTTGATTGTAAAGCCAATTGGTTGTTAAATAAAGATTTCTTCTTAAAGATCACCATTTAGAAAAGTTGACTTGAAATCAAGTTAATAGATCTTCCACTTCATTTAAGCTATTAAAAAGATCAACAAGTGAATAGTCTCTATACGAGTAATAGGTGTAGAGTTTAAGTCCCCATTGTCACCAATAAAATTCAAGTCCTTAAATTTAGAAGAGCAAGGCGATAGGCAACATTGGCAAGTGGGATTTAGAGAAAAGGAGTTGAAGAAAGTGCATTGCTTGCAGGATATTGGTTACTTGAGAAGAGGAAGATTGGGGATTTTCTAGGGTATGTTCATGTTAACTCTTGAAGATGGGCATATAACAGGCGATAAAGTCTAACTCTTTTTATAGCAAATTACCTTCTTGACTAAGGCATTGCTTTGTAGCGATTATGGAATGAGCTAAGAAAAGTAGAAGAAAAGGCTATCACTTCTTGACTTAATTAAGGCATTGTTTTATAACGATCACTAAAAGAGTTAATAAAAGCAACAGAAGTCCTCTACTTCTAACTTTATAGGCTAACTTCATTGATTACGAACAAGAGCCAATTATAAGCTCTCACTGACCTACCTTTGGTATGTAGTCATGGAAGAAAGGCATAAATTTTGGTTGCAATTGTTCCTTACGGATCAATCTAAAATAAATCACATGTATATGTGAATTATATAACTTATATATACTAAGTAAGTTAGATAGATATTGTAGTAGAGTGGAAGTGAAGTGCAGTTGCAATATAATAAGTGCAAATAGAAGCTTAAAAGAGAGATTTAACAATGTCGTTGATGTCTTTATAAACTGCCATTATAGTCCCAAATGAAGACAAAATAATAATAGTTATATTGAATGGTGTCGTTATAACTAGTGGCAAGTGTCATTGTAATTCGAAGGAGGAGGAATAATCATGTAATATACTATATAAGTTTATGTTTTTATAATATTTGATATACCATATTGTTTTGTATTGGAAAAAAGAATCTAAAACTGCTTTACTCCAAAAGAAGTGGTAAACAATAGATTTCCTAATCTTTTCAAATTTTTATGTTATTGTTTATTTCTTTTCTACTATTTAATTGCTCTTGTACATTCCTCAACAATTACAGAAATTAGAGGATAATACACTTCCCAAAAAAATTATTTTTAAAACTTTTTTTTTCAAAAAATAATCAAAATATGCGTTAAAAGGATAACAAAGTTTATAAACAAGAGAGGAATAATAAGCTTATCGAAACCACCCATTAATAAGGGTACAGAAACTGGCTAAGGTAAAAAGAAAAAGAAAAGAAAGAAGAACATAAAACTAGGAAGGGATACCCTGAGTAGATGATTAGTTAACTAGGTGCCACCTACTTTTCAGCTCAATGCCCATTTGAGGTAAGAGGTTTCTAGCAAAAGCTACCTCCCGACTATATTTTCTTAATTTCTTTAAGAGTTCTTGATAACTCTTTTTTCTTCCTTGAAAAGTCAGGGTCATAATAGTGTTCATGGTATCAGAGTCAGTCCATTCAGTAATGAAGGATAAATTATGGGTGATACTACTAAACCTATCTACCTTTCTCCTACTTTCTCTATTAATCATCTTCCTTCTTTTGTAAAAAAGGCTTTTGCAAATAAAATTGAAAATGTCATTGAAATAATGTGTCTCTCAGAAGATATTAGGATCCATGATACTCAAATTCCTTTACTCAATTCCTACAATCTTTACCATCGAACGCGATCTTTTACTAAAGGTTTCTATTCTCTCATCTCTACTTAATGATGTAAATCAAAGAGATGATCCAAAACTCTAAACTAGATCAATGTAGTCTTCTTGTCACATCCGCAGAATAATATCTTACCTTTAAATTTCCAAATGAGTTAATTCCTTTACGACAAGATGAAGGCTATACTCATTTTCATGTAAGAGAAATTCATCTGATTTTAACTTTACGTAGTATAAAAAACATTCCAGTGACCAATCGATTTTATTTACTAGATCTAGTCTATGCAAAGTACCAAAAATACCCTTATTTGTACTCTTCTTACTACTTTTAATAATGGAAGTGTCATACTAATAATTGCAACAAATTTTAGTATAAAGTTGAATGATCCAACGCTCCTACTATACTAAAAGTCCATATTCAAATTGATGGCACATAATAAGATCCTATAGTCATTATGGCTATCCTTCATCATCAGATTATGTACTGTTTGTAAGACCATCTTTGGATCTATATTTTCCTAATTCTACCACTTATACACTGAACATGGTAGCAAACATATTTTATGATGAGACTATTATTTTTAGGATTCCAAGACATATACTAACAGAGGAAGTAGCAAAAATCAAACCTCATACTTCTCATCATCACTCCATCCATACAATAAATCCTCTAATCCTTAGCAATCTTACAGATGGTATTGTAAAATTAGTTCTTAAAAAATCAAGATAGAGGAATTTGAATCCTTTCAAATCTTCTATCCAAATTCTAATGGTCACTCTAACATTAGTATAAATCATACCTCTTAAATGGGTAACCAATTATGAAAAAAGATTTAACACTTTTCATTGTGACTCCATCCATAAAAAAAATCCTCTAGTCCTTGGCATTTATAAAGATGGCACTATAAAATCAATTCTAAAAAAATCTGGTTAAGAGAATTTTGATCCTCTCCAGTCTTTTGGCCAAATTCTAATGATTACCCAGGTGTTTTCTCGTAAAGAAAGCAGAAGTAATATTTTGATAGATTCTATCTACCCAAGTAGGACTTATTCTTATATTAGCCATATGAATGGCCATTTTCTATGAGATACTAATTCATCCATGTGTGATCTCGACTATAGATGTTAGGAAGATGATGATTCTAAAAGTAATTAAGAAGATATCTATATAAAGCAAGCACCAAGCAAAAATAAATGATGTAAGCATTGTAAAGGATTTTAGAAAGATGGTGATGATGATCATAACTCAAACCTCAGGTTGGGATTTTCAATCCAAGACTAAGGCCAGCAAGTTTTTTTTTTAAATCTTTTGAGAGAAGTTAGATATAATCATTTAATTCGAGCTTCCTATCCTAAATCAATCATTACAATTATTCCTTTAAGAATTTTGAAACCATTTCCTTGTATAATGATGCAGCCAACTAAGCTTTGTGAAGAGGAATTTCTTCCTCTTAAGCGAAGAACAAATGAAACAATTAGGGTATTGAAGTGAAAATTCCCTATGCTTACACATGTATCCTTACAACACAATTATATGCCTATTTTTCTAGTTAAAAAAGTTCCAAACTAGCAAACTGAAAAGACAGTTGCCTAAAATTGAGTGCTTTATCGCATTAATTCCAAATTGGATAATTTTCCATAACAAACCTAAGAATAACACACTCAGGTCGATACAATATCTTTCCAAATTCATTAATCGTATTAGAAATTAATTCATTAAGCCTAGCAACTTGATTATAAACTAAGAGGATATGTCAACGAACTTTGGATTCCTTATTAAAAATTAAGTAATCTATTTTTATATGAATCTCTTATAAATTTCTCTCCTTCTCTAAAAAATTAAGTTATTAATAATCTTTCCTTTGTCATACAAAGATATTAGTATGTTTTGTAGTTACCTTTATAAGAAAATCCTGTGCATCAGAAACTATCTAACTAGTAGATCCTATAGAGTTTAAAGGTACAGTAGAGTTTTAAAAAGGTGATGGATTTGAAAGGGGTAACTAGGTATAGAAAACATAAGTTAAGGAACCCCATTTTACACATGACAACTGTCTGTCAATAGAAGGAGATAATAATAAAGTTGTTTACAAGCATTCATGGAAAGGAGAATATGAGGGCAAGTTTTCCAATTCAAGTTAATGTTATACATAGCCTAATGGCCATAAAGTAGTGGGTATGACCTTAAGCAGTGTAAGAAATTTTGATCATTACTCTCACACTTAATCACTGAATTAGTCAAAAAATGGAGCATCCCGTATGGCTGTGTTAGGTAGGAATCACATGACATTACCTCTTCTCTTCATCTTTATCCTCATGAGTATCCTATAGATTTTACTTAAATTGAATCACAATCAAATCCTAAAGAAGGCTAGGTAGTGGTAGATAGGGTTTTGAATATTGGTACAAATAAATGAAAATCGATCGGTTATATCGAACTGACTCAAAGTCGATACGAACAAGGGCTCGTATCTTTCTAGGTCGATATTCTAGCCCATACTAACAATTTTTACATGTACTGGCTAGTATAGACCATTATCCAATATACCGGTTCAAAAATAGGATCAATTTATAATTTTCAAAATTTTTAGGGACTAAAATGAAAGTAGATGAAAATTGACCAAATATCAATCGATCGACTGATATGTCGATTAAAAGCCCACCAAAATCTTTCTCCCTCTTTTTTCTTCATCTCTCTTCTTCTCTCATTCGGTCTCCTGCATCTTTAACCTCCAAATCTTACTTTGCTTACACACAAATCATACAGTGGACTTTAATCATTTACTTCTTACCTTTATTTAACTCCAATAACTTTAAAATACCTCATAAAATACCAAACAATCACAAAACACCCATCTAGACATATTTGACTTCCATTTTTTTTTTGTTGTAATTTTTCTGATTTCAAGCTAGACTTCGATAGGTGATAAGAAGCTATAGGATCCCTCCAACATCTACATTAATTTGTATAAACTAATTTGAAAATTTTGTGTTGAAATTAGTAAATCTCATAACTTTAAGATTTGAAAATTTTTAATTTCGTTAAATTTTCATATAATTAGTTGTGAATTAGTGTTTAATTCATTAATTTTAAGCATTAAAGGAGTTGAATTTTGTATCAAATCATATAGATTGAATCAAATTCGAATTTAGGTAGGATTAAGGTTTTGGAATTGGAAATTTTTAATTTTTGGCAACATTATGCATAATTTTTCATAATTGAATGTACATTCCTGAAATTAAATGTATGGTTAATCTTGTAGAATCATTAAATGTATTTTATTTGTAAATTTTAAAAAATTTCCAATTTAGGCATATAGAAATTGGAGATTTTTTTTAAATTTTTTGGTGAAATTGTGTTATGTTTTTCAAAATTAAATACATATTCATAAAATTTTATGTATGATTGAGCTAATAGAATCACTAATTATATTTTATTGGGAAAACTTTTAAAAAAATTTAGTTTAGGGATCTAGAAATTGAAGATTTTTCAATTTTATGAAATTGTGCTATGTTTTTCAAATTTGAATGTATGCTTATGAATTATATGTATGATTAAGATAGTAGAATCATTAATTGCATTTGATTTGGATGAATTTAAACCTTTTTTTTTCCAATTTAGACATATAGAAATTGGATTTTTCAATTTTTGGTAAAATTGTGTTATATTTTTCAAATTTTAATGTAAATTCATAAAATTATGTATGATCGAGTTAGTAGAATCATCAGTTGAATGTTTGTAATGAGTTATGTTTATTTGTTAAGTACAATTATACTTAATATCTTAATTAATTACATTAATATTTATAGGTAAATGGAAGGGAATTCAATTTTAAATACTATTATTGATAGTTCAATCCATTCTAGGAGATATGATGATCCAATATGGTTTCATTGTAGAACCAGATCATATACTTGTATTGTAGCAAGACTTTAAGAGGTGGGGGAATCACTAGATTAAAGAGGTATTTGGTTAGAATTAAGGGTGATGTGGAGCCTTATTAGAAAATTCTTCATGATGTGAAATGACAGATGAAAACTTTGATGGAAAAGCATTAATCAGAGAGGATAAAAGAGTTAAATTGAGTTTTAACATGGGCAATGCGAGTTCATTTTATAATAGTTAACCTGATGATGATCTAGTTGATATTGGTGGACCTTTTTTCCTTTTTATCTAGCAAGGAGTGGTTCAAGTAGCAGTAAGGTCCGGTAAAAAAAATGAAAATCATTTTCTTGTTTTTTTTCACTTTAAAAACAACTAGTGGAACTCAAGCTTCCATTTGTAGTATCATGCAAACAAGGGAAGTAGGCCACAATGTATATATGGTGATTGCTAAATGGTAGTATGATACAAGTGTGTTATTCCATATTACTCAATCTCATTATTGTCAACCTATAGTGGATACTATTATCACATAAGATTTGAGATATAAAACTCCTTTAATTGATGAATATAGAGGTAAAATTTTGACCAATTATGTTAATGAGATGAAAAATTATCTGGAAAAAAAATGACATGCACTACTTATAGATGTTCAATCATATGTGACGGTTTGACTACTATGGAACAGGAACCTATTATAATTTTTTTAGTTTATTCTACTAAAAGGACCTTAATTTTTAAATCAATTGATGTATTTGACATGATTAGGAGTGTTGATAATCTATTTCAGACTTTTGATGAAGTTGTTAATGATGTTGGCTTCAAAACATTATTCAATTTATTACAAATAATGATATAACTTCTAAATTAGTGAGGAGGAGGTTACAGAGTATGTATAATTCTTTTTTTTAACTTTATACGGTACTCATTGTATTGATTTGATGTCGAAAAACATTAGAAATGGTAGATGTTTTTTATGATAGAAAAAACTATGCAAAAGGAAAAAAAGTGACTAAATATATTTATAATTGTGCATGGGTCTTGAATTTGATGATGAGGGATTCTATTATCAGTAGAAACTTATGTCACCTTGCAATTATAAGATTTGCAATCGATTTCTTATCACTTTAGATTTTTGTGATGATGGAGAACGAGTTGGAATAGATGTTTAAGAGTGATAAGTAGCTTACTTCTTAACATGTCAGACCTAACGTCAAATTGGAAGTTACTATAATTATACTTAAGAATAGTTAATTTTGATCCAATTATCAATTTGTGATTATGAGCCCTTAGTTAGAATGCTTTATCTGGTGAATAGATGATAAGCTTATAATAAGATATCTGTATAATGACATAGGGAGATGAAGGAAATCATAAATGCTAACTTAACAAATTTTCTCTATACACTCCTTTCCTTTTTTTCATTAATAATAAATGGGAGGAATAAAATTCCCCCTTGTTTACTACTAGGACATTTCTCAATCCTTGTGTCTACTTCAAATATAATTTATTGAAGAAAGTTAAAGTTAATAGAGGAATGCTGATGACTATCACCATTATTGTTGGGCATGAGATGTTGTAAGACCTATTCAGCTTATAAATGGAGTCATATAAGAATGTTATTAGTGATTTTGAGATGCTTATAGCAGTATAGTAAAGAGATAAGATTAATTCCTATATAAACTTCTTTAATTTTGCTATTTGTTTAAAATTAAAAAATTCTTTATTTTGTTTATAAGATTATTTTTGTTTTCTTATAGTTGCTTGATGAGACCAATTTGAAAGCAATGTTCTATAATTACAAAAATTTACAATTCAAGTTCTGAGTTAATGTGTGAGTGCTAGTGGGTGTGAAAGAAATTATAGCATGTTTGAGTTCATCTACTCTAAGAAAATGAACGACTGGAACACAAAAGTTGAATAATTTAATCTATATTAGATATAATTTGAAACTCTAAAGGAGGTATGTTATATTGTCATTGTCATTATTATTATGTTCAATATAAGATTTCAAATCTCATTAGTAATTTAATTTTATTTGTTTCGTAGGATTCTGAGTAGAACAAGTAGTTTTTTGGATCATATTTCCTTGGATTATATTGATGCTTTGGTGGATTAAGTTTATGAGGAACCAAGTCTTTTATATGAGAGTAACTTGGAGGAGATGTAAGTTAGGAGAGTATTGAAATGTCATTTGGTGCAATAAGATTGAATGATAATGATGGTGAGACTCCTCCTAATGATGAGAACTTTGTACAAAAAGATAATTGGATCTGGTATGATTTTAGCATATTTGGTTTTTAAAAATAAATATTCAAATTTTTTAGGTTTTTCTCCTCCTTTTTATTTGTAATTGATGTATATGTTAAATTTTATATATGCTAACTGTAAATATTTTTCTTTCAAGATTCAATTCTACTTTATGGAGTTCCTATGCAGGATTATTATAATGGTTGTAATGTTTATTGTTTTATGTATTGTTCTTATTTTATAATGTTTGGATACAACAGATGATCATTTGATGTTTTGTTCATAAATCTAATGGGATTGATCTTTAGTTATATGGTTTGATATTTTGTTCTTTTTATTATATTAATTCATATTATTATTTATTTAAGAAATATATAAAAATTAATATTAATATCAATGAAGAAAATAGTTGTTTGTTGTATATTGTTATTATTTCATGATGTTTTGATGTTTTGATAGTAAGTTATAATGGTTTGATGTATTGTTCTTTTTGTTATATTAATTTTGGTTGTTATTTATTCGAAAAATATATAAAAATTAATATTAATATGATTGAAGAAAATGGTTATTATTGCATTAATTGAATGTTTGAAATAGATTAAAAAAATTAACAAAGGAATGCATAATATAATATGAATTATTTTATAGATTTTACAAAATTTGGGAATTATTTTATGATTTAAAAAAGCTACTCAATATCGATACCAATATTAGTTGGTACTAGTACATTACCATTTCAGGTCTAAAATTGGTATCGTTATGGTACCAGTTTTCAAAATATTAAAAGTAGTCCTTTTCTTTTTAACATAGACCTAATCCAAATATAACTCTAGATAGATTACTCAAAGTCTTCGATCAACAATGTGATTATGATGGCATCATTTTCTTGATTAAAATTGTTAAAATATGTTTAATAAAATCTATGGGATGCCCAATCATTTTCTTTATAAACTCCAAGTTTCCATTGCTAATTATTAAATAATATGCAAGAGAAATTAAAGAGAGGAAAAAAAATGCAACAACAAATATTTTTTAATGAGATTTGAAAATCTATTGTCTCTTACATCCTCGAAAGTAGAGTAGCTATGGCTTTTTTATTTTGTCATAAAATAACAGGATACATTAGGTTTTATAAAATCCTAAGTCTATATAGTACATTACATAATTATTCCTACCCTTTACATGTTGGTTTATGTCCCACAGTTGGTTATAGATTTATGATATATTTTATAAAAGTATTATTTATTTTATTCATATTTATTCAATGGACTAATGTATTAGATAACTTCCATTGAATAAATATAATTTTACAAATGAGATTATGATAGAGATCATAATTGTAAGATTCATATTATAATTAGGTATTATCCTTATATTGTTCTTAATAATTGCTCTATTAAAATTGAACATTAATAAAGCAAAAGTATTAGCACATATTATATTTCTTCTTTATAAAAGAAGTAATTGATTTCATAAACTAAAGTATGTAAATACTTAAACAAACGTGTGGGTGCTTGTTAGAGAACAAGTTTATTGAACTGACCTGATATAAAAATTCCATTTGAAGCATTATTTGTGTGTCTATAGAATTGCTCATTATGATGATTGTATAAGTGAACCTTATACTTGAGATCTCCAAGGTATCTTATATAGGAATTGATATATTTTGATACTACTTCTTATCTATTTAGAAGCACAGAATATATGAAATGGATTACGAAGTATTCTAACAATGGATAGCTCACTCAATAGTAATTAGTTATGGTATAAACACATGGATTTAATTGAGAGACCAATATATGATCACTTAAAATAATTAAGGAGAATGTTTTATTGTTCTCCATTAGTGTTGATTAAAGAAATCATTGGTTAAGATAGAATGACATTTTGAAAATAGTTCTCAAAGATCATTAACAAAATCAATTACTAATGCTAGAGAACTACTATGATTGGAATCAAATAAGGTAAACATTAATTCTATATTTTATGTCTAATCAGAAAATTATTTGACCAAAGAATTGAATTATACGAAAAAAATCAAACATTGATAGATTAAGTCAAAAACTATTTTGACATTCTTAATATTTAGATAATTATGACGTGTCACTAAATGCCAAAATTGATCTTTGATTATAAATTATTTAGAATTATACTTTATAATCATTGTGAATATATTAAGAATCTAATGGGTCGAACATATAGATCAACTGAAGAGAGCAAAATTAATTAAGTTGAACTTAATTGTAAAGTTTTAGAAACTTAAAAGATCAAATATATGATATTTGATTTTATTAAGTTTAAATAATAACTATAATTATAGTGAGACTTTAATTGTAGTTATACTTGATTTTAATAGTAATAAAAAAAATCTTATGTTCTTCTATATAAAGAAAAAATACAAGAAGAGCTAACACTTCTTGTTTTCTTTCTCTTAAATATTGAGTTTCTCTAAAGTTTGTCTGTAGATACCGTTATTAACATAAACCTATGGATTTGAGAAGAAATATAGATATGGACCAAACTTCACATTAAAGTACAAATTTAAATTTATACTTTATTTTTTTAATAATTTAATCTTGTTATAGTTTAAAGTAATATTGACTTAGAGGACTTCGAATGAATTTCGTTATGTTTCCACTGTACATGATATGATTACTTCTCAATTTTCCAACCTTGCGAAGTACAACGACACTTGAACCTGACTATAACGGCCATCATCAATAGCATTGTTGAATCCCATCATTGATATTTTATGAGGTTACATTATACCACGAGAACTCATACCTTAACAAAGAATTGAGAAAACGCCTAAAGGGGGTAGATGTTTTTGCTCTATTACACTCCACTTCACTTTGTTCTGCTCCGCTCTAGCATATGTCTAACTTACAAATATAAACAAATCACTAGTTACAAATATAATGATAAGAAAAGAACTAGCTTAATGGATTGTGAAGAAATGTATTAATGTAAAATGCCCTATAAAGGGTGGCCTAATTAATAAAACGAGAGCTACCGAGAGTATTTTAAAGAATTCTTAAAGTCTTACATACAGGAGTAAAAAGGATAATTTGGTTAAAAAATATAATTTAGGAACGTGTTATATGAAGATTTAGTTTACACATAAAATACTTTTAAAATAGTAGTTACAATTTTCTATCTTACGAATGATGTTTAAGCTGTACATAGATTAAATATGATAATCTTTCCTATAATTCCTGTTTAAGGGTGCTTCATGAAACTTGCACTCCATCAATATGAGAATAATTTGAAATGGAGATGGATAAGCTACATTTGTGTCATTAAGTGAGTTGTAAATAAAATAATTAGGGAAAAACCTTATTGTTGAAGAAATTTAGAACCTTTTATGTCCTTTTGTCAATTAAATTACTATTTTACCCTCATTTTGTTGAAAATCAATAAAGCGCATAGATATTGATAAAAACACATAAAAATTGTTGAAAACTATTTTCCAATATTATGAAAGTTAGTACTGTACCGATACAGATTTTTGCCCTAGAATGATACTTTACCTGTACCAGTCAATACCGATACCAATACTGGGCAACTTTTTAAGATTATAAAATAATCTTTAAATTTTATAAAATTTGCAAAATGGTCCCTATATATATTATGCATCTCTTGTAAATATAATTTAAACCTTTCTCAAATATTAAATTAATACAATAAAATATAATAGAATTTTATATAATTTTTAGACTTATCAATATCAATTTTCACATATTTCTAAAAAAATCAGAACCTAAATTAATATAACTAAAAAAATCATCAAACCATCAAAAGTTAATATCAAAACATCAAAACATCATGAAATAGTCACATATACAACAAAAAAGTATTT
>JAOXYD010244820.1:0-16822 GCA_028565735.1 Pinacopodium congolense
GAATTTGAATTAACCCAAAAAAGAAATAATAATTAATTAATTAGTTAAATAAGTAAGCAGACCACTCCTCTAATTTCTAATCTTGTGTATGTATATAAAGAAAGAAAGAAAAAAAGAAAAAATAAACATATATGTATATAGGATTTTGAATTATGAGAGGGACTAATAGTCAGTTGAGATACTATGATACAGTTGAGTAGCAGGGGTTATTCATGAAAAAATATTCACCTTAGTGTAAAAAGACTAAAGTGACCTCTCAACTAAACTGCTTATGAATTTAATTAATTAGGTGATTAATTCATTTTTGTTTTAAATTATTTTCAAGGATGTAGAAGTTTCAAAAAGATGATGCATTAAACTTAGTTTATTTGCCTTTTTCATGTGAAATTGATTTTTAGATGTAGATTGAAGCTTTAAAAAGAATGAAATGATTTAAATACATTTTCGATTTGATATGACTCATTATTCTTATAACATTGCCATATGTCAATATTTTTTAAGGATCAAGAAAGCAATTTCAATAATTACGGTAGTAATTTTGAATTTTTCTATTTTTATATCCTATTATGAAATTGATGATGTATTAATTTACTTAAGGACAAGCAAATGCTTAAGTGTAGAGTAATTTTTATGGGTCAAATTGATAGAGTTAATGGTTAATTTGTTGAGTTAAAACCCCTAATTCAGTATTTAATTGCTCAATTTATGTCTTATTATGTTTAATTTTTAGGATGGATCTTAAAGATGAAGATTAGAGTAAAAATGAGAAGAAAGTGCCCCATTTCTTTCCATTAACACGTTAATGGATGAAAAAGTTGCCATTTAAGAGATAGAATTTGACAATTAATGGCAGTCTCTTAAGGTGTCATTGAAGGGATGCAAGGTGTCGTTAAATGTGTAGTCAACAATTCCAACTCTAAAACTCCAAGATTGCGGTTGTATCATGTCTCCAACTTACCCCCTTTGTCAGCTAGCACAAGTGGAAGTCCAAAGGGTCTGCATAACACAAGAAAAATAACATTAACATGTAATAAGTTAGCAGAATTTAGATCTAGCATTTTTTTAAAGATGCTCTTACTTCTCTCTTAGATTTTCTTAGATGTTTTAGGCTTTAAACCCTTGTAATTTGAGTTTTAGATTGGTTTTTGAGTTATTATTTATTGGAGATTGAAGCTAAGATGTATATCTGATTTTCTAAAACATCATAGGTGGTTTCCTAACTCAGATTATTACTTTATTTCCTCTTCTTTTTAGATTAATCAATGTTCATGTTCCTATGTATATATTTTTGAATTTTTTTTATTTTCTTGCAATATCTCGAGGAATCTGAAGTTGTATTGATTTCCAGATCATATTAAGGAGTTCAAGACTTGTCTAGAAGCTTTATAACATTTTTTTGTAACTTTTAAACTACTTATTTTAACTTTTATTTTATAGATTTATCAAAGTATGTGGTTTAAGATGTATGTTTTCTGTGCTTTGATGATTATGTGTGCTTAAATCCATTTTCCAAATTTGGATTTATGTTTTAATGTTTTAGGAGAGTTTAAAGGCATGTAATAAGGTCTCATTTTGTTTGTTGAAGATCTTAAAGTTTTGATCGTAGACTGGTCACCTAAGATTAGAGTAAAAGATAATCTAGGAACCAAGAAATCTACCTAGGTTGTTAGAAAAATCAATAAACAACATAAATTAATCAATGAATGATCAAACTTTGATTATTAGTGAGAGTTAGACATTTGAGACTACAAATCCAGAAATTAAATTCTTGAAATTAAAGCCCATTAGCTAGATTTAAAGCGTAACCAAACTTTAAACTAAGTTTAATGAAAAAAATGGCAAAAGTCTTAACCATAGCTTTGTCTTGAATTCATGATGGAACCCAAATCTAGCCTTTTGAATTGTTTTACGCTTAATTAATTCATTAATCACTTAATCCTGAGCTGAATTTTACAAGTTAATAATTTTCAGTAATTTATAAATCATTTTATATTTCAAAATTTCAAGATTTGAATTAAAATTAGGATAGTTTAATATTTTTATCTTTTTAATCAATTAATTTGGAATTTCCTAGATAATTTCAATCTAATTAATATGGTATTGAACTAAGAACACCATTTTTCCTTGTGAGTTCGACACTAGGAGTCTTAAAATTACCTTGCTTTATTACTTTTTCGATAGGTGTACTTACATTTCTTTATGTTGGTTTTCGCTTAAATTCATTTTGGTTTTCAAAGTAAAATCAGTTTAAAGAACTCTCATTTTTAATCAATTCATCCAACGAACAATAATGATCGATTATAATTCATGAATTTCAAAAATATATTCTGCCTAAAT
Source organism: Pinacopodium congolense (assembly GCA_028565735.1). Taxonomy (NCBI): domain Eukaryota; kingdom Viridiplantae; phylum Streptophyta; class Magnoliopsida; order Malpighiales; family Erythroxylaceae; genus Pinacopodium; species Pinacopodium congolense. The sequence continues at coordinate 2,338 of JAOXYD010244820.1, forward strand.
TTTCATCTTTGTCATTTATTTCTTATCTTATTTGCTTTAAATTCCTTAGTTGTCTTTTTGTTTATTTAAATTCCATCATACTAGAGGTTTTCTTTTATTTCTTTTCTTTTTAGTTTTAAATAATTAAAAAACATTGTTTTTCTATGGGATCAACTTTAACTTGCCCTACTATGTAGTTAGGAGGTTAGGTTAGGTATTTTATTATTTGGTGGCTTGTGATAAGTCTACTAAATTTTTGGCGACAATACCGGATAGTCGAAGTAATGTTCTTATTATTTATTGTGTTGTTTTTCTTTTTATTTTATTAGTTTTTGTCACCTTGTTTTCTATTTGTTTTTATTTTATAACTTTGTTTCTAGATTTTAAGAATTTAAAGTGGCAATGGCTCATTATCAACATACTTTTTATCTTGATCTTTTTTACTCTAATTATTCTGATAACGAGTTTGAATTTCTTACTACTTCCAAGTTGGAGCAATAGGTGATGAATGTCACATCCTTAATGGAATAATCATGAAAGGATAAAGAAGAAGAAGAGGTATGTGATATTTGCTTATTTTTAGGCCATCCTACTTTTATGTGTCTTATATTTTAGGATGAGCAATATAAATTTGATTCTTCACTGAGGTGCTACCCAAGTTAGTCACACTTCTAACCTATATCTCCACCTACACTATCACTCCTTCAAGTTGGCGGGCTGTCATTGGAGGAGACTGTAAAGATTTTGGCAACAAAAACTCTTTAATTTCAGTGGGAAACGAGGAGTCACTTGAATAACTTGGAATATCAAGTGAGGTCATTGACATATATGATAGGGAGCATAGAAGTTTAAGTTTTTACAAAACTTTTTAGCAAACAAAAGAAACACCCTAAGGAGAAGGTATGCACTATTTCATTAAGGAGTGGGGAATAAGTGGGGAACTCAAAAGAGACGGAGGAAAAGGAAGAGAAATTATGAGAGGAAGAGACAATCGTCTGAGAAAAGGATGATGAAAAACCTCTGAAGGTAAGTAGTACATCTTTTGGTATTACTAACCAAGTTTCAATTCCCTTTCCTAATAGTTTGGGAAAATAGAAGAGGAAGAAGAGACCAAGAACAAATAAGAGCAACATGGTGAAAAAGTGTTAAAGAGTTATGGCTAAGCAAGCTGAAGGGGGAAAGTGACAAGTAGGATGAGAGTCTTTACATCCCTTGCCCAATTCACTAAGAAGACCATCCAGGCTTAAAGGAATGTCTATACTGGATGGTGGACCTTGGACTTTAATGGAGAAGTCATGCAGTTTCACGTCTCTGATGTTATGTGACATCCTACTGACTGCGAACCCATTTCAAGGAAAACTATTTGAGCTCATCAATTTTTTCGTGCTTTTTCCTGTTGGGCTTAAATTCTCATTTAATACAAGATGATGTATGAAACAGGGGTTAAACTAAAGACCTAAAATAAGCACTTATTGGAAGGCAGCCCAACCTTTACATTAGTTTCAATGTATTTTATTTTTGTTAGATATTTCTTTAGTCTCTTTTTATTTGATTGATTTTTCTTTCTCTTATTTGTTTTGTTTTATAAGATCCAAAGGTAGACTACAACCTATCCATCAAGGGCCCCATTGTTTACCTTATTTGGGGAGTATTCTTATTCTCATTCCTTGTTTCATTTTCCTTGCTTTTGGAATATTGAGGACAATGTCTAGTTTAAGTATGAGGGTGGGGAACGAGTTTAAATTTTATTTTACTTGAGTTATTATGAGTCTAAGGGTGATGATTTGAATATTTTAGCTTAAAAAGATCTTAATTTTTAGTTAATTGTTAATTTTAGCATTTTAATTCCAATGATGTATTTGATTTAGTTGTCCTTCGATCAACTCTTGAATGATTTCTAACCCTAATATTTCATTTTTTTTTCTTTTGAATGCATGCATGTGTTTAGTAACCCCTTTTACATGATTTTAAGTGTTTAAGTTCATTTTATATGGTTTTTCATAAGAATTTGGAAGTGAATGTGCTGTTTAAATTAAAAAATAAAATAAAAGAAATTATTTGTTTAAATAAGAGAGCATATTTTTCACTCCATTGCCTTCCAACCAATGTGAAGGTTAAAGTTATGAGTTGTGCTAGTAGTCATTTGATATTGTGATCTAACCTTATAACTGGGGGTGATTAGAACAAAATGTTCACATTTGCATCAAAAAGTTAGATGACATCTCAATCAAGCTAAAAAAGGAGTATTTCTACGGAGTAACTGTGGCTATTCATGATAAGGTGTTTCTCTTCATGTAAAAAGACTAGGTGATCTCCTATAAAGTACTCTAAAGTTGAAATTTGTTTGTGTGTGTTTTTTTCTTTAACATCCTTGACTATGTTTATATGATAAACAATATGAAATGACTTAAAGGCTTGTTATAGTAAGGGTTGCTTCTTAACAAACTTTATGTTATTTACATATGCTATCCAAGTTTTTGTCATGATGGAGTTTAGATTTGTGAACTAGAATAAAGGCATCAGATGGTTTTTGTTTGCACCTAATTAACTCTTAACTTTGGCTTAAGATTATTTTAGTGGAATGTTTTTGTCATTGCTTGAGGACAAGAAATAGTTCAAGAGTATGGCTATTTAATAGACATGTATTTTTTGGTATTTCCATATGTGTTTCAATGTGATTTTATCCCTATTTTGATATTAAAATAATTAATTTGTCTTCATTTTGAATTTACATGTAGATTTGATCTTATGACATAAATACTAATTGAAAAGACCAATTTTGGAAAGTGATTTATAGGAAATTAAGCAAAAGAGCTACTAATAGAGAGCTAAACAACAATTTCTACAGAAATTGAATGATGTTGTTTAACTCTCTCAAACCTTGGTTGAAGTCCTTTTTTCTTAATCCTAAAGGGTGGGTTCTAAGAACGTCGTTTAAGTTACTATTAATGGTGGTCTAAGTCTTAGAAACATTGTCTTACTTAAAAACAAAAGACAAACTTGACTTTTCACTACGAAATCATTCTTAACCCTAATAAGGATGTATGAAAATAATAGAGGAGCCAATTTTCATCACTTTTTCTCTCCCTACTTGGGCAACCTTTATTTCTTTTTGCCTTCCTTAAGTTTTAGGTTATTTTAATGTCTTTGTTTCGTCTCGTTTGGGTTTTTGTTTTTAGTTTGGTTATTTAGGTGCAGGTTACTTACTATTTTTTTAATATTTCTACTACTATTTTATTATTTTCATTTATGTTTCGTAAGTATTTTGTTTAAGTTATTGAATACTTATTGAACTTTCGATTTTTGATAGTTTAATGGTTAATCTTTAAATTCTAGCTTATGTTTCTTGTTTTCTTTATGATTTCTACAATTTTAGTTTTTGTTTTTTATTTAATTTCAATATCTTAACTTAACTTTAATTTAGGTTAGAAGATATTTGATAGATTAATAGGTAATTGTGATAATTGAATTAGGTTTTGAATGGGTTTTTTGTTTTATATTGGGTTTAAATGGAAACTCTAATTAAATGGCAAGAATTAGGGATTATATTCTAATATTGCCCATTTTTTTATAATTTCTAGTTTAATTGTTGGGATTGAGCTATTGATGATTGCTATAAGTAACAATAGATTAATTTATTTTGTGAGTAAAACTTGATCAACTTAGCCTAGAGTTTTGATTTTTTAGATTACACGATACAAGCTTATAAGATTATGGCCATAGTTAGTTGTTCCCCAGTTATTAATGTTGTTGCACCACTAAATCTAGAGAGTTTGTTCTAAGTTATCACTTAACTATGGGTATTTTTAGAGCTTGTTAGATTTATCTAAAATTGAAGGCACTTATGATGCAAGAGATTATTTATGTCTTAGGCTACCATCTTAGGCATAACACAGCCTTTATGTTTTGAGGATCAATTATAATTTATAAATTCTAAAAATATCTTCTGCCCAGCTTATTGTCTTTGTTATTTGTTTCTTATTATTTTCTCTCTTATTTTATTCATTTTAATTTCATTAGTTGTCTTTTTGTTTATTTAAATTCCATTATATTAGGGGTTTTCTTTTATTTCTTTTCTTTTTGGTTTTGCATAACATTGGAAATAATTAAAAAACACTACCAATTCTCTATGGGATCGACCTTGACTTGTTTTACTACATAGTTAAGAGGTTAGATTATGTATTTTATTATTTAGTAGCTTGTGACAACTTCACCAAAAATTTATTGGTTAAATGGTAAAACTAGTTCATTAAACAATAAAATTGTTCAGTTAACCTTTAAATTTTTAATTTATACCCAAATATTATTTTAGATCATTAGTGAACTCTATATCAATTGCATCTAGTTCTATAATGATCTAATATCGCTTGAACTTTTAAACCATTAAACTCTCACCTCTTTGGTTAGATGTTCATTTTAGTTTTTAAAACATTGGGGTTTTTTGGGGACGACTAGAGAAAAGTGAAAGAAGTGAAAAGAAGACAATTAGATATTGCTATCAACATATTCTAATATATTGAGTTAAGGGATAAAAAGTGAGAAGTCTATTAGAGTTCAAGAGGATATCAATAATATGTTTTCTTGATTCTCTACTTCTAGTATACTTTTCTATTTTTTAATTTTTATTATCTAATAAGAAGAACTGAGGAATTTGATTATATGAGAATAATATTTAAATTTTATTTAAGAGATTTATTTTGTAGCAAATTATCTATGTTACTAATGCATGAAGAGCTTTTGTTGGTAGAGAAAATAATTTATCTTAGATAGGTCAATTATCTTAATATAAGAAAAGTTCCAAGGGAATTTTGAATCTAGATAACTTTTCATAATTAAATTCTTTTTCTTCTTAATATATCTTTGATTTATGTATTTCTTTGATTATGTAAGTTAATTTAGTTTTGATTTTAGTTACTCAATTATGTATTAAGTTAAATAGTAATTTGAAAATTTAGACCAGTAATCATTAAAAATCCTCATAGGAACAACACTTAACTTCTTTTTATACTATAGAAATGATAGATGTACTTGCATAAAGTTGTGAGGTATAGAAGTTAGTTAAAGTAAAGTAGATTAAAAGTGGCATTAATTTGATCTTTGAAAATTATAAAGAATGATCCTTATGTCAAAATGAAAACAATAGTTTTAGATATAACAAAGACTAAAGCATTAAAGGATAAAATTAATTGAGCGATAATAATAAGAGAGTCACTGGATTAAATTTAAAAGTAGTGCATGATTTGTTTTGTACTTTTAATATAAATGAATTCAATAGAGAGAATTATATCAAATTGCTTAAGAGATATTATATCAAATTGTTTAAGATATATGAGACATACTTAAAATCACACATAAGGAGACTACTCAAGAAAAAAAGGCTAAATAAATAAAAATGAAAGGATCTCTAATAAGTATAATTACTTCATTTATATCAATAAATATCTCAAAGGTCTTCTTAAGACTTACGTTAATCTTGGATTGGTGAGGAAATTTCTTAGGTGTTTACAAAAGTTGTGGTAGGTAAAGGTAACAAATACCAGAAGCAAAAGATTTGAGCACCTTTTTAATTGGAAAATTTAATTACATCACTCCTCACTTATAAGATAAGATGAATTAGTTGCATGAAGAGGAAGTCACTCCACTAAGAAGATGTATGGTTTTAAAAGTCTCTAATGTTAAACCAAATGAGTAGAGAATATGATATAAAGTGCTGATGCAAAAAGGAGGTACTTGTTTTTCAATTGTTTTTACATGGTTCTAGGAGCAGTTTGAGTGATATTAAATTCTTCATGTAGGATGAATCAATTTTCAAATACAGCTTATGCTTATGATTTGTACTTTTAATGCATAATATGTGAAATATGAAATTTTAATGAAAAAAATGTGTTTCTTGTGTTTTTTATGCATAACTTGCATAATGTGACTAAATATGTTCTTTTGATACAAAAGTTGCATAACATGTGTTTTGAACGCATTTTATGTTTTTGAATCCCCTTTATGTGTTATTGCTCTAAGAAAAATTGATGTATATACTTAAGGGGAGTATAAATTGTCTTACTAGATCAATATAGGGGGAGAGAGATTTATATGAGTTTAGGACGAGAGATTGTAGTTTGGAAAGATTTTTGTATGATTATGAGAGTTTTGGAAATTTATTGATGAAGAATTTTTCAAAATCATGATTGTTTTTAATTTTTGACAAACTTGTGAATTCTCTCGTAGCATGTGTTATCATGAACTTTTCAATAACAAGTATTTTTATTAGCAATTGCTATCAATTTTAATTTTTGGCATCAAATTGATTAGCATTCGGTATCTTTCTAATTATTTTTTATTTTAATAAATATTGGCATGTTTTCAATTGTTTTATAATAATTGTTCTCATTTTGGCGATGCCAAAAAGGGAGAGAAAATTTGGTGATATTAAGGAGAAAGATAGGTAAATTTGGTGATAACATTTGATCATTTCATGAGCATTATAGTTTGCTATGCATATATATATATATATTTGTATTTTATGTTCCCTTAATTTCACATGTTTTGATATCATCAAAAGGAGAAGATTTTTGAACTAAAAGAGGTTACAATTATTAGCTTTAATGATGACAAAATGTTTTGTTGCTAATGTTTTAGTTTTTGATGCATTTAAAAGATAGGAATTGGAATAATGATCATAAGTACATATTAGAACCCAAAGAACTTATATTTGAAGAGAAATCGATGTTCAAGATTGACATGGAGCAAGCATTGATGAGAAGATGTAGAATGGAAGTTGGAGTCAAAGAATATTAAATTTTGAATATGTTTAAATTTGAATTTTTTTTTGTAAGTATTGTTTAATATTACCAATGCTTGAAGGGGCTTAACACTTACATTTTTTTTTTTTGCATTTACGCTTTTGATAAAAAGTTTTCAAGTTAATTTGATTATGTTCATTGCATTTGCATAATAAGTTTGGTTAGAATTTCATATAGGTATGGACCTTCACAATTAAGAGATAATTTGGTGAATTGTTTTAAAGAAGACCTTTTAATGTATCAAAATGTTTTTATAAGGCATTAAAGTTTGTTAAAGTTTAACTGAATGTGGTATGTATGTTTGACGATGTTTTTAATTAAAAATTGATAGGATTTTTGGTTTTGAGAAGTTTAGCAAAAGATTTAAATGCTTTAGAAAATTGTATGAGCCTGTTTAAAGTTGTTTAAGTAATTTTTTTATTTATTAGTTTAATTGCATATAATATTTTGTAAAACATTTGTTTTAAGAATGTTTCATAAAATTTTGGAAGTTTTTGAACTCTTATGAAAATGTTTAAAATGAAAATGTTCACCATTCAAGACATATTTTGCACTTAATCTAAATGTTTTGATATATATGAGAAGTTTAGAACTTCTTTGAATTGATTTTAAAGAGAAAAGAGTGGTTTTGAATTTTTTAAGAAAGATTGGAAAACTTTTGAAAGAGGTTTGAAGTTGCTTAAAATGAAAATTTTCCATAACTAAGACATATTTTATATTTGAGTTAATTATCATCTTAGCAATTGAAAAAGCCTTGGAAATGATTTTTAAACTCCTGTGAAGTCTTTTCAAAATGAAAGAAATGGTTTTGGTAAGTGTATGAAAGGTTTTAAAATTAGTTTAATATGAAAAGCTTTTTAAATGAGCTTAAGTTATCATAAACCAACACAAAGTTAGTTTTTAAGCTTATTTGTGATATCTTGGTATTTAAAATATTTTTGTGGATATTATGAAATTTGTTTGAATCAATTTAGAGTTGATTGGAAATTGTTTTGGATTGATTTTGATTGGCTGTAAAACTTGAAATTGGTTCTATAGGACCATTAGTTGGCTAGTGCTCAAGGTTGCTCAATAAGTTGGTTGTTTGTTAAGGGTCTGATTAACCAATGTTTTGGATTTGGTTGACCAATATAGTATTTTCACTAGCATAAGTTAACCAATATGAGAGGGTTGGTCAACCAATGGTCAGTTGATTAACCTTATAACATCGATCAACCAAACATCAAAGAAAAAAAATAACAACTAGTTATTTTATGTCTTTTTAAGTGTGTGTAATATTTCTTTTGAGTTTCTAAAAACTATCTGAGCTTGGAAGCATTATAAATAGATAGTGTAAGTAGTTAGAAATAATCTTTTTATTTGTTTTATTATTGAAAGAAATTTCATTTAGTTTTTGGTTAGTTTGTCAGTTTAAAAGAAAGAGTTGGCTATGAGTTTGCATTATTGCATCTTTGAGCCCTCGAAGAATTTTTTTTTGTCAAGCAAGTGTTTAGGTTTTTGTATACTTAAGTAAAGATTGAGAGTTTAATTTTTGGGGCTATTTTTAGGATTGAAATTGTTCATTTTTTAGTTTGAGAAAGAATTAATGCTCATCATAAGAAAAATAGGATTGTTTTAGGTTACTCTTCATTCTTAAGGAAGATTATAAGAATATTTTTTTTAAGTCTTCCTCTTCATCCTAAGGAAGATTTGGTATAGTGAAATAGGTGTTACAGAGTGGATGTAGGTTAAGGTTTGTTTGTCAAACCACCATAAAGATTTGGTTTGCCTCCTTTCTTTCCTACTCTCCTTAATTTATGCAAATTTTTATTTGATTGCTTAAATTTTAAATTATTTTCATTATATTGGCATATTATCACATATAGGTTAAATTTTGGTTTAGGGACTTCATACTTCAGAAAAATCAATTTAGGTAATATAGGCTTAAGGTTTATAAAATTTTTAAAATAGCCAATTCATCCCCCTTTTGGGTGCTATTAAGGGTAACATTTAAGAATTAGAAAATTGGCTATGGGAAGACTTCCATAAATGAGAGTGATGAAGTTGATATGAAGTTTATCATAAATAAATTAAACAATTTCTTAAAGAAGAAGAGGGATAAACAGTGAAGGAGGAAAAGGAAGAAGAAAATACCTAAAGGCTTGTGGGATGATAATACTAATTAAGGGAATGAGGAATCTAAAATTAATGTAGAAATAGTGTTCTTTATGGACAAAAATGATTAGGCATCTTATTGCTCAATCTTGTACTAATGAAGAAACATCTTCAAAGTATATAGAGGCTCACAAATTCTTAGATACATACTTGGTTGAGAATGAGAAATTGAAATGTGAAACATATGAAATATTATATTCTAAAAGTAAGGTTATTACTAATAATAAAGTGGATGATTTGTTGCATGAAAATGATGCATTGAAGAAGGAGATTGTTGAACTTTACAATTCCTTGTCTAGATTCACTATAAGTAGTGAAAAATTGAATAACATTATTACAATCTAAAAGATCTCCAATTATAGTCACAAATTTGGTTTCATTCATAAAAATGCACTATCTCATGTTAAGTTAATTTTTGTTATGAAATATCAGTTACATGAGAAGTCTATATATAAACCATCATATAAGCATAACATCCAAAAGAGAAGAAATTTTTAATGCTTATGTATCATCCTATAGGTCCCAAGCAAAAGGAAAATTCCATGTATTATTATATGGTTATCATTTTAAACCTAGAGTGCTAGACATTCAATGGAAAAATAAATATGCTTTTTATGTAAAGTCAAAATAAAAGATTACGATTTTTTTTTCATTAGTACAGGTCTCCTTATAATCAAATTAACATAAAAACAAGTTCACAATCATAAAAAATAGTGTACAAGTACTTAGAGCATATTCACAATTTTTTTAAGCCATACTGACAATCATCATATGTTAAACCATTTTATTAGGAATTATTATCTCATAAGAAGAGGATTTAATCCCTCGTATATCTAAAGTAGATGAAAAAATGACTACCCAATCAAGAGACTAATTATAGGTACTTATTAAACCAATTATAAAAGATAGAGTTTAAGAAGAGATGATAACAAAATTCCATGCCCTTAGAGCAAATTAATGAATTATTGTTTATTTAGGGTTCTAAAATTTATTTTATTACAATTGGAATATACTTTGTTTCCTAGTTTTTTATTTGGATTAAAACTTGTTATAGGAAAATCCAACCTAATTATAAAAGGTCATGAAAGGGGTATTTTTCTTGTCATATTAGGAATATGAATGTAAATAGGAAATCTAAAGTCTTAATTGAAATATTCTACTAGTGTTCTAATTAAGAAGAATTAGTAATTATTTTTCAAATTGAGTATAAATTATTAAAGATACAATTAAAGTAGAATTACTACTTAATGTTTTAATTTAAGTAAGAATATTCATTATACATGTAATTAGGATTATATAAAAAAAATTGTGTCTAATAGGAGGCCACTAATAAGGATATTTCTAGGCTTATTGATGAGGAGATTTTTGGTTTATCAATCATCTTAGGTCTATGAAAAGTAAGGAAAGCTATAAATTTTGTGTAGACAACATTTGATAGTCTTACAACTGCTACTACCACTCAAAAGTTAAATCTTTGTTATTGGAATCTAGTATGTTCTCCACATTCATAGCACTGCATTCATGTTTCTGCTTTATAAATATGATGTACCCATTTAATAGAGACATGTTTGAGATTTAAAATTACTTATTTAAGTTGAAAATTATTAAGATGTTTTAGTGCTTTTCCACTTTTTCTTTTCTTAATTTATAAAATTCTCAAAGAATTCATTATTTATGGTGTTCAAACACATTATAAACTTGGTTCTTCCTTCTTTTTAATCAATAAGTGGGCTCCTTCTAAATTTTATTTAACTTAGTGCATAAGAATTTAATCTTGTTTTTAAGTTCTCTAGGTTTTACTCAAAGGTGATTTCACATAAAATATTATCAAAGCCTAGTTATAAATTAGTCTTTTTTTTAATCTTTTTTTATCCTTTCAACGTTCTTCAAGTTAGTTTCTTAAACTTGTTGTTGGATTCCAAAGATTCATTCCTTTTAGGCTTACAATAGTTTTATGTACTCTATATTCTAAAATTAGTATTTAACTTCTTTTATCTAGTTTTAGCATTCTTAGGGCTAGTGTATCATATTTGTTCTTAGGTTTTAAGGATTAATTACCTTTAAGTTCATATTGATTATTATATAATTTTTATTTTAAAATTAGTGTTTGCTTCTTATTCCTAGTCTTAGTTTATTTTCTTTATGCCATCAAACCTCTTATTCCTATTAGGTTCGCTTAAACTATTATCTGAGCTTTGTCTATAAAATCAATCTTCTTATATCCTTATCTTCACATCAAATATGTAATTGTATGTTGTTGGTTGTTTATTAAGGCCAAAATATGCAAATTAATTATCAAATTAAGTCAATTAAGTCACAAGTAATAAATGGAGTTTTTTATACTCAAATTATTGTCCTAGGGGAAACAACTATGCAATTACTAAGGTAATTGGATTAAAATTATCTATAGATGCCAAATTGATTGATTGAGTGAACTAACATTTTTAAATTTAACTAAAGGCTTCCAATTATGTATAAAAAGACTAATTTTGAGTTTAAGGATTATGCTAGCTCATTGCAAACTATCAAATAATAAATTGCCTAACTACCTAACTGTATATTAAGGTGAGTTAGAGATGAATCATAAGGAACTAGGATGCAATTGCTATTTCAAATGTTGCAAAGAAAATAAAAACAAAAAATCATGATGTAATGAAAACTAAATAAGCTAAGGTATAATAAATTTAATCAAAAAGATAAACATAATACAAAATACGATAAAACTAATAACAATATCAAAGAAATGGGTTTAAGGTATTATCATAATTATAGGACAATTATCAATCCACGAATCTAAATAAAAGGTAGTTTAGCTTAGATTTTAGTTTATGGATTTGAACAAGCTCTCAAATCCTCAGTACCTCGAAAGTAAGTATATCTAACAAGTAGTAGAAATACCTCTAACTCCGTTTACTTGGAAAGTGTAACCTAAAGAATTGAAATCCTAGACAAATTTGCTAAGTTTTCCTATAAATCTAATTAGTCTATTGTTACTTTTAGAATTTGCTAATGACTATTACGTATTAAAGCTCAATCTTAGGGTTCAAATTATGAATAAAAAAAATGGTGATCAAGCTTAGCAATAACTCCTAACTCTTGCCATTTAACAAAGGTTCCAATTCAACCTAAGTATAAAGGGACCAATTCAATAAAAATCGAATGTCTTTCTCACAAACAATCACCTTTCTTCCATTTAATACCTTCAAACCCTTAGGAAATTAGCCACACATACTAAAATTATTTTAAATAGAAATTAAATAAACATAACCTATACTTAATCAAAGAAGATTAAGGCTAAAAATTTTAAGGCAAATAATGAAAAATTGGGATTCCACGCTAATCTAATGAAAACTTAAGATTTCCATACCTAAATTTAATTTAATTCCAACCAACACACAAAACCAAAAATAACCACCCCAAACAGAAAATTTTAGCAATCACAAATAGAATAAAAATTGAAATTAAACAATCTAGAACCTAGGAAAATGTATAAATCTTAAGGACTAAGCATAAACTAGCTCAAAACATAAAAAAATAAATGGAATCCAATAAGATAAACCATCACACATGCTAATAATTAATACAAAATCTACAAAATTAAAAAACTAAAGCTTAAATAAGTAAAATAAAGGCTGGAAATGGAACAAAAAACTATCAATTAATATGAAATATAACATCCATACAATATCCACAAAATTCAAGGACAAAACTCATCAACATCCAATCTAAACATCCTGAAACGTAGAAATACAAAATATATAAGTAGAAGATTACTAAACAACTACATTGAAAGCATAAACCTAAATCACTGAACTAAATGGATTGAAATCAAACCATTAGTAAATAAATTGTAAGAAACAAGATGAAAAGCTTAGTAAAATGGCAATGGCTATTGTCTCTTATTTCTTTGTCTCTTTAGGTCCCTTAATGTCCTTTCCAATTAAGGTAAGACTGAGCTTTAAAAAAGACGATTCTATCCTTATCTTTGTTTCATGAACAATACGCTAAAAAGTGTCATTTAGGGTTGAACGACGTTTGGTCCAAGCATCAGCTAGGTCTATTACAGCTACTTCATAGATCATTTTTCACTTAGATTTCTTATAAAAATTAATGCTTTTAATCAGACTTATGCTAAAGGATTAAACTTGTCATTAAGCATATAATAACACAAATTAAGCACTTTTAAACCAAAAATAAGGATGAATTTAAGTTAATTAACTTAAAAAAGAATAACAAAAATCATTCTTATAAAATTTTTTAATAGATTAAATGGCTAAGGAATTGGTTTTCAATGATCTAGATGGATTAATTAAGGATTAAAAGACTTGTCCTAGGACAACATCACTAAATGAAGATAATGTTATGATCAAATCAATGTCTTTTATCTAACTTTCCTAGTTTATGATTTAGTCCACCTATAATCCTAGGAAGGAGGCCAAAAGTGTAAGAAGCCTAACCTAAAAATTAATATTTTCACATTAAAACCCTTAAAAATAATCAATCAATGATCATGTATTGATTAAAATCTAGTTAATTACTAATTTTTCCAATGAATTATGTGCTTGGTCCTCTACTTAACAATTTTTTAATCTTTATCTTAAATAATCAATTGAAGACAATATTTAGGAACCTAAAATAAGCAAAGAACAACTCCTAATCACACATAAGCAAGCATTCAGATCATTTAACAACCATTTTTTGGCCAAAAATTAACCTAAACACTTATTTCAATCAACAAACAAAGTGTACTCATCATATTCATCATATTCTTGAACATATAAGAACAAGAGTGGATTTTAATGTGAAAATAAATTTAGGCTACAAGTGCATTTATAGATTTGAATCATGTGTATAATCTATTAAAATCTTCAAAAATAAGATAAAATCGTAAAATGCATTGGAAAATGTGAAGAACACAAAAAGAGAGCTCTAGACCTATAAAGAATCAAAAGTTTTGATCTTTTAGATGTGTTTTTTTTCTTCTCCCTTTGTTTTTAGCTTTAGATGATTAATAACTAACTACAAGTTGGAGACAAATTAGATAAGATGCAGTCAATGGAAGAAGGAGATCCAGCTAGAAAAATTTGGACAAGTACCTAAACAATGGTGTTTACCCCACAATTTAGCTTCTCAGAAATACCAAAACAGCTGTTGTTCATACGTAAATGGTGGACTAGATATAGCATTGTGTTACTCATGATTTCATAATTTTAATAGAATTTCACCATAATTTCTCCACTTTCAAACATTCCACTACAATATAAACATATATAGAAGTAATCCACATAATTTAACATCAAATTAGGAGTAACGTACCTTAAAATTATAATCAAAATCACATGAAAAAGCAATAAAATCATACACTAACAACTCCCCCACACTTAGAAAATCAATCATCAATCTCAAAATAGCATATAAACATAGGAAAACTTGTCCAAACAATCAAACAACTTCATTGGAAAGATTTCCTTAGGTTTTCAAGCATAATGAACCTAAAAGATGTTATATAACCAATTAAGCATATAAAGTCACAAACAACCTTAAATTACTTCATG
>JAOXYD010244828.1:0-16822 GCA_028565735.1 Pinacopodium congolense
GACGTTAAGTTTTTTTACTCAATTAGTTAACTTTTCAAATGTTAATCACTCAATTGAAAATTTTGAAAACTTTATCACCTAACTGAAAAACATGTTAAAAAATTGATCACTTAATTGATTGTTATCCCTTTACAAGCATTCAAAACCTTATTCACCAAATCTATCCAGATTTAGATGTTTCAACATTCATACTTATCTTTTTCTATTTAAATCTGATTTATATATTTCAAATTTGCACAATTTTGTTATATCTGTGTTTTATATCTTCTAAGAGGTTGTTTAACCTATTTTCATGATTTTATAAAATTGGAATCGTTTATTTATAAGGCTGAAACATTAATAACTCATATTTTGACAGATTTGCATATTCATGGTTTTTTTTTGAGTTAAACCTTTTGTTTTATGCCTTAAATTCATTTTTATTATTGCAATCTATTCCTAAAGGATTGGTTAAGGTTCCAATAGGTTTATTGTGTTGATTGTGTGACATTTGATAGACTAGAATTGTTTATTTCAAAGTTAAAATTGAAATATTGGATTATTTTGACAACTTGTGTTCATATTATTTAAATATGAATATATGATGCTATAATCACTTTTTTGTTGTTAATTTAATTGCTTATGATCTGTAGAGGTGTTATTAGACTTGTCATAATTTTTATTTTCCTCTAAAAGTTGCAAAATTAAAGGTGTGTTTTGGTTACTTGATTTTTGCGATTAGATTTTGTTGATTGGTGATTATGTTTAAGGCTACTCTTTGCCATTAAAAAGAGTGTTGAAATGTTGCTCTTGATCTGTATTAAACAAGGTTTGAATTGACATAATTGTTGAATGTGATTTGGATTAATTTATGCCATGTATGAGTATTAGAGCATACATAAGGCATAAGCATTGCATTATTTACATTTGAGCCCTTTGTTGAATTGAATTTGATCAAGTTTTTGATAATCTATATAAGCTTGAAATAAGGCTTGGGTAGCCTAAGTTAAGGAGCAATTTTTATAAGAACAAAATTTATATATTTTGGTTGTATTTTTAAAGTTACTCTTCATTTATCTAAAGAAGATTGAAAGGGTAGCTCTTCACTCATTATAAACTACGATTTATTGGATTCATCTTGACTCTTAGGATTAAGATTGTATTGAGTTCCTCTTGACCTTTATAAATAATTGTTGTAAGGGTTACTTTTCACCTATTTAAAGTAAGATTGGTTTTTAGTGAAATTTCCAATAAGTAGTTGGAGAGAGGACGTAGTCTATCTTTGAGGTAGGTGAACCTTTATAAATTCTCGTGTTCTCTTACCTTATCTATTTATATTTACGCAATTGTGTTTATTTATATTTGATTAACTTTGGCATAAGCATAGCATATCATTATAGGATGAATTTTGGCTTAGTGATTCATATAGATGAAATTGGTTTAGGTTATTTAGTTAGTTTAATTTAGTAAGATACCAATTCCATACCCTAACTCTTTCATCGCCATCAAGAGAATATTCTGATGAAGGTGGAATATCTCGACAAAGAGTAATATGAAAATTTTCAAATTTTCTTTACATTTTCCTACTCCTTTCAATCAGTTTAGTGAACATTTTTCACTCTGATATCACTTAGGCACTTCACAAGAAATGATTACCATTCGATATTTCTTGATTTACAACTCGTGACAACTACAAATGGTATGAGGCACATTTGCTGAATGAAATCATCATTGAGAGATTAATGGCACGGTTTTGGATTTAGAGTTCAATGTATTAAGTGTCTTCTTAGCACTCTAGTGGGATAGCATTTTGATGATAGTTGGTTTATACTATCCCACATTAGTTCGGGAATTTTTTGCCAATATAAAGGAGAAGAATGATTTCGAGGTATTCGACATTCGATTCATGGTACGAGGTGCCCCTGCTATCATTACTCATTCATTTTTTTCTATTTTCTTGGGGGTACCTCACGTAGTAGACACTTATGAGTATAAGGTCGATATATTGCAAGGTGATTCGGCTACATTAGATCCCTCTTTTCAATTGTTGAGGCTTATACTACCCTAGGATTAGTTAGGCTTACTAATAAAAGAGGTCATCCTACATCGTAGTTGAGTGTTAGTGACTGGATTATAGTGGCACTAGTAAGTGACAATGTGATTTTGATGGCCAGTGGATTAAACAAGATCTAGTTTATGGATACTTATATTCTCTATAAGATACTTCACGGATTAGGTGTCATAGAGGACCTCCCTTTATCTAGTTTTATTCTTTAGAGTATGCTTAACGTGTTTAGGTTTCATCGCCCTAACAAGAACTTCTTCTTCTTATACTTACTTACGAGGATCTTCTAAGAAGTAGGTGTTTCTTTCGAGGGTCACAAATCTAGAAAAGAAATTTATGTTTAAACTTCCTAATCTTTAAACATATTAATTTAATTTTATGTTTAAACTTCTTGATCTTTAAACATATTAATTTAAGTTCATTAAATGAAAAAATCATGGAATAAAATTAACAAAAAAAAACTTAATTATAACTATGTTTTTATATAGAGAAGATACCTTAGATCAAGTCACACAAAATTTTTATAGACTTAACTAGTCCATTGAACCCTAAACCTTTAACTAGGCAATAATAGTGGAGAATCATTAATTTCTACCCATGAATCTGCTGCAAACTACTATTGAAGATTAAATTCCATATAGTTTATTAATGATGGTTTAGAAAGGCGCCATTATTCCCTAATATACTCCTTGACAACGTGAGTCAATAGGAATTTTAAGGGCAATTGAGTACATTCACTCCCTAATCAAGACTAAAACCTAAGAGCAATTAAGTATATTCACTCCATATTCAAGACTAAAACCTAAGTAGCCGTTTTTTAGGATATATTGTTAAGGAGTTCAAATGATTTTAGGTTTTCTTAGTTTAGTTTTGTCTTAAATTTTATATAAGGAATATAAGTAACAATTTTAAATGTTTTAAAGAGGAAATTAAAGGGATTAAGAGCTAATTCCAAATTAGGATAGATATATTTTGGACTTATTTGTTACTCTTTAATCCTTTTGTATTTTAGCTATTTTGTTTTATAAGTGGTTATGTCCTTTTCAATTAAATCTTTGTAAGGCAGGGTAGGTAGATGGATTAATTGTGTTCTAATTGTCTTAATTGTTTGAATATCTTTGTTTATCTGAGTGCTTCATTATTTGTTATGGACTAGCCATTTAGAATGGATTCTTAGGTAATTAAGGATCCGAAAAATCTACTTTAATTGATGAAAAAAATCATTAAACAATACAATTTAAATTAATAAATGAGCAATCTTTAATTAACTGTGAGGATTTCAAATCTACAGGACAATTTTAGGTTTGAACTTCTTGATCTTTAAACCTAATAATCTTAGCTCATTGAATGACCAAACACAATTATGTCTTATTTTAGAGAAGATACCCTAAATCCAATTACATAGGATTTTCACATATTTAATTAGTCTATTAAAACTTAAACTCATAGTTACACTTTGATTTTGGTGAAACTTATTTTCTATTTATGAATCTATTGTAAACTATTATTAAAGATCAAATTCTAGATAGTGTGTTAATGTTAGTTTATAGTAACACTATTGTCACTTGACTTCAAAGGCCATTATACTCCCAAACGACATGAGTTAGCTGACGTTTTAAGGGCAATTAGGTACAATCACTCCCTAATCAAGACTAAAGCATAAAGAGTTATCTATTAGGGTATGTTATTAGAGAGTTCAACAAATTTTAGGTTTTCTTAGTTTAGTTTCTCTTAACCTTTGTATTAGAGACCTAAGTAACAAATTTAAGGGTTTCAAAGAGCACATTAAAGGCACTAAGAGCTAATTTACAATTAGGATAGCTATATTTTGGGTGTATTTCTTATTCTTAAATTCTTTTTTATCTTAGCTCTTTTATTTTATCAATGATTATATGCTTTTCAATTAAATCTTTGTAAGGTTGTGTAAGTAGATAGATTACCTATGTTTCAATTATCTTAACTATTTGAATATATTTGTTTATATGAGTGCTTCATTATTTATTATGGACTGATCATCCAAAATAGATTCTTAGGTAATTAGGAATAAGAGAAATCTACCTTAATTATTGGAAATTCTATAGACAATGCAACTTAAACTAATGAATGACCAAATTTTGATTAATTGTGAGAGTCCCAAATCTAAAAGAGGATTTTAAATTTGAGCTTCCTGATCTTGAAGCCTTGATCAAGGTTCACTAAATTAGCAAATAATGAAATAGAATTAATAAAGAAAATGCGTTAATTTAATCGTAACCATATCTTGTTTTTGAGAAGATATCCTAAACCTGAACCCTTGGCTAGACTTTGATATTAGAGAACCTTAATTTCTACTAGTGAATCTATTAAAAATTGTCATTGAAGATCAATTTTTAGACAGTGTATCAATATTTGTTTATAATGCTATAGTTGTTCTTTGACTTTAAGGGCTATTATTATCCTTTATATGTGTCAGTAGATTTTTTTAGGGCAGTTGAATTCATTCACTCCCTAATCAAGACTAAACCTTAGGAGTTATCTGTTAGGATAAGTGAATGTAGAAGATTTTACGTTTTCTTAGTTTAATTTTCTCTTAACTTTTGTATTAGAGACTTAACTATCAAATTTCAGTGTTTCAAAGGGGAAATTCAGGGGTTTAGGAGCTAATTCACAATTAGGATAGCTATATTCTGGGTCTATTTATTACTCTTTAATTCTTTTATATCTTAGATCTTTGGCTTTACCAATGATTATAAGCTTTTCAATTAAACCTTTGCAAGGCAAGGTAAATAAATGGATTAACTTATTATGATTGTCTTAACAATGTGAATATCTTTTTTATTTTAGTGATTTATGTCTATTATAAGCTAGCCATCTAGAATAGATTCTTATGTAATTAAGGATATAAAAAAATCTACAAAATCTACCTTAATTTTTAGAACAATCAATAAATAACATAAATTAATTAATGATCAAAGTTTGATTAATTATAATGGTCCCAAATTTATAAAAGGATTTTAAATTTGAACTTCCCAATCTTTAAGTCTATTGATCTAAGTTCATTGAACAAGTAAATAATAGAATATAATTAATTGAGAAATGGTTAATCATAGTTATGTCTTACTTTAGAGAAGATATACTAGACCTAGTCATATAAGATTTTCACAGACTTAATTAAGCCATTAAAACTCGAGCCCTTTACTAGACTTTGATATTATAGATCCTTAATTTCTACTTGTGAATCTATCGCAAACAACCATTGAAGATCAAAGTTTAGATTCTATATTAATGTTAGTTTAGAATGGCGATGTTGTTCCTTGACTTCAAGGGTCATTACATTACCTAATAGCGTGAGTCAGTAGATGTTTGAAGGGCAATTGAGTACATTCACTCCCTAATCAAGACTAAAAATCTAAGAGCCTTTTATTAGGATTTATTGTTAGAGAGTTCAACAGATTTTCAATTTCCTTAGTTTAGTTTTTTTTTAAAATCTTAAAATAGAGACTCAAATAGCAAATTCAAGTGTTTTAAAGAGGAGATTCAAGGAATTGGGGGTTGATCTACAATTATGATAACTATGTTTTAGGTGTATTTCTTACTCTTTAATTCCTTTGCATCTTAGCTCTTTTGTTTTATCAATGATTTTTTACTTTTCAATTAAGTCTTTGTATGGCAAGGTAAATAAATGGAATATCTATGTTTTAATTATCTTAATTATGTGAAGATCTTTATTTATTTGAGTGCCTTGTTATCTATTATAAACTGACCATCTAGAATAAATTCATAGGTGATTAAGGATCTAATAAATCTACCTTAATTATTGGAAAATCAATAAACAATATAAATTAATTCAATTAATGACTAAACTTTGATTAATTGTGAGGGTTATAGATCTAGAAGAAGATTTAAAATTTGAACATTATAATCTTTAAGCATATTAATATAAGGTCATTGAATGACCAAACAATGGAATAAAATTAATAGAGAAAAGACATTAACTTTAATTATAATTGTGTCTTACTTTTAAGAAGATATCCTAGATCTAGTCACATAGGATTTTCACAGACTTAATCAATTGAAACCTAAAACTTTAGCTAGAATTTTCTATTGCAAACTTTCATTAAAGATAAAATTTCATATAGTGTATCAAAATTACTTTAGAATGGTAACATTATTCCCTAGATTTAAAGACTATTAACTCCTTTTCAACATGAGTTAGCACATATGCTTTAAGGGAAATTGAGTACATGCACTCCCTAATCAAGGCTAAAATCCTACGTTTTTAGAGAGTGCTATAGATTTTAGGTTTTCTTAATTTAGTTTTCTATCAACTTTTGTATTAGAGACTCAAGTACTAAATTCAAGTGTTTTAAAAAGGAGATTCATAGGATTAGGAGTTGATTTATAATTAAGAAAGCTATATTTTCGGTATATTTCTTACTCTTTAATTCTCTCATATCTTAGGTCTCTTATTTTATCAATGATTATGTGATTTTTAGTCAAGTTTTTGTAAGCCAAGGTAAGTAAATGGATTAACTCTATTCTAATTATCTTAAATGTGTAAAGATCTTTGCTTATTTAAGTGCTTTATTATTTATTATAGACTAACCATCTAGAATAGATTCTTAGGTAAATACGGATATAAGAAATCTACCTTAATTATTTGAAAAATCAATAAAAAATATAAGTTAAATCAATGAATGAATAAACTTTAATTAATTATAAGGGTCACAAATCTTGAAGAGGATTTTAGGTATGAACTTCCTGATTTTTAAGCCTATAAATTTAAGTTTATTAAATGACTAAGAAATGGAATAGAATTAATGGAGAAAAGGCATTTACTTAATTGCGGCTATGTCTTAGTTTAAAAAAGATATCCTAGATTTAGTCACATAGGATTACCATATAATTTTAGTTAATCCATTGAAACTTAAACCCTTAAGTAGACTTTGACATTGGAGAACCTTATTTTCTACTTGTGAATCCATTACAATGGTTTGTTGATGTAGTTCATTTAGTAGTTTAATTTAGTTTATCACTTTAAATTGGTATTTTTAGATAATCATATGCTAAGTGACCTAATAGTTACTAAAGATCCTTGTGGCAATGATATTGGACTCAAAAGAATCCACTTTATTACTTGTTGACGAGGTGTACTTGCCTTAAGTTGATCTTAAGTTATACTAGATTTGATTGAATTAAAACAAGAATAAAGTACACTTAGGCCACACAAATCTTAACCATATAGATGCTATTAGGAATAAAAAACAAAAAATAAATGATTATATTGTTTAAGCTTTTGCACACTTTTAGAAATTATGACTATTTATTTCATAATGACAACAACAAAAATTATTCATAGGCATAAGATAATTTAAATAAAGATCACCTCAGGTAAGCATCTTATGCTTAATAAATATGAAATGATAACTATAAGTTTGGTATAGTCTTAGTTCTAAGCTTATAGGTTTTAGTTATAGCATAAAATATAAATTAGGTCATTTAATTACTGGTAGTTCAAAGTTATGGTTAAAGGATATATACTTATATGTAAAGTTATGATCCATTATGATTGCAACTTACAATACATGTTCTAAACATTTAACTAAACCAAAGAATGTAATTGTAACAATTAAGAATACGCTAACTTTCCACTTTAATTACTTATAAAAATCTTTGTATTTTAAAACTTATTGGTTAATTTGTAAATGAATTAGCTAAATAAATTATAAGAAGTATGTTTGTTTCTCATAGGTCTTCTTATCCTATCAAACTTCATTAACATAAAATGGCTTATAAGTGAAAAAATTGAAGTAAAATTTCTCAATTTAATGGTGTTATTTTACTCTCTATCAAGCATTGTTTTACTCTTGATATTAGAATTTCAAATTCACCTTATATGTGTAGATTGTCAAGATATCTTCTCTAGAATTATTAAGATTGTATAGATGTAATGCATTTTTAGGTTTCTTATTTAGAGTCAACTAGATCCTAAATTTCTATTTATTGATCAGTTTCCATTTAAACTTCTTTAAACTCGTATTATATATTGTAAAAAATGTATGAGCCAATTTTATTACTTCTATAAGGAAAAAGACTCAAGTATATATTGTATAAGAATTAATACCAAAAATTACAATGGAAATAAATTACAACGACAACTAAATTAATACCCCAAGATTTGGGATCCATTTAACTCTAAATAACAAAGATGAAACTCTGCTACATCCATCTAATCCACCAATTATGAAAAGACATCTTAAGAATTAGAAACCCTAATCTTTTTTTTCCTAAAAAAGAGTAAAATAACACTTGATTCAGGGAATAAAATGGCACTATTAATCTCCATCATTATACTATTATCTTCATTTAGGTCTAGAATGGCACTCGTAGAACGACACCATTAATGACCATTGTTGTACCACTATCTTTCATTTGAAAATAAAACTACACCATTAATAACCCCCATTTTACCGATCTTTAACGCATCCCCACAAGCCGAGGAATAGATATCTTGCACCCCCATCTTAAATACAAGATCATGCAAACTTAAATGGCTCAGTCCTTTTGTTAAAAAATTAGCTAATTCATGTTTTGAGGGAAATGTAGGACATATATACTATAACCTTTCTTCTTGTTTTTGTTTAGTTAGGTTTCTATCAATCTCAATATGTTTTGTCCTTTCATGTTATATAAGACTATAAGCAATATTTATGGTTGACTTGTTGAAATAATAGAGTTTTATAAGAACTTCCCATATGAATTTCAAATCATCTAGAATAATCTTTAGTTAGAGCAACTCACATATTCTAAGCAATAGTTCTATACTCTAATTTTTATGATGACTTGGCCACCATATTTTGTTTCTTACTTTTCCATGATGCTAGATTTCCTTTAATAAAGTTACAATAGATTGTGGTTGATCTTCTGTCTACTAGTGGACTTGTGTAATCATCTTTGGTGTATGCTTTAAAAGTAAGAATATTTTTCCTTTTGAACCAAATACCTTTCCCTAGGTTTTCCATGCAATTAATGTAGTACTCAATTAAAGAATCTCATAAATGATCCTACTTGAAGATAAGGTTCTTTAGGATCATTCATGAACTAACTGAGTAAACTTACTGAGTATGCTATGTTTGGTCGTATTTGAGCAAGATATTTATGTTTCCTAACCAACCTCTAGTACAATCTCATATTAATAGTTTGTGCTTCTTTACCTTCTTCCAATTAATTTTTTAGGTCCATTGAAGTATAAGCTATCTTCTTGGTTTTTTTAATAAGTTAGTGATCTCCTGTGGAGAATATACTCCCTTGATATTAAGAAAATACTTTAGTTTTACTAACTTCTTTATGTATAACTAATTTATTAGTCTCTACTTCAATTCATGCTTTTCTCTCTTACTATAATTTCTTCTATATTTATTAGAAGAGCAGTTACTCCTCCCTTAGCTGAATGCTTAATGAATGGAGTATGATCACCTTGACTTTATTTATACCTTGATTCTTTCATTGCCTTTCGTAAACTATGCTTTAAGAGATCGTGTTAATATATAAAGAGCCTTATGCAGTTTACATACTCTGTTGCCTATGCCTCCTCTAACTAATGGGGGAATACTTGTATAAATTTCCTTATCTAAGTCCCTATAAAGAAATGCATTCTTAACAAAAGGAAAAGTTTGAACCAAAGGAAATGAGTAGTTAATGATAATTGGATTCTTACAACATTCATCTTTGAACCAAAGGAAAAGTTTCAAGATAGTCAAGACCATATTTCTGAGTGTACCCTTTTCCCACCAATAATAATTTATGTCTTTCTAGTGTTCAATCAACCTTATATTGTATTATAAAGTCCCATTTACAATAAACAATGTTTTTTTTCTCCCTTTGGTTTATTAACAATTATGTATGTTTTTGTTCTTTTTAGTTCTTTTATCTCTTCTTCATGACATCCCTCCATTCCCTCTTTGAAAATGCCTAAGAAAATATTATTAGGAATAGCAATAGTGTTTAAAAGAGAGACGAGGATAAGTATAAAAGAGAGAAATTTTGTCTCGTCTCCGTAGCTACTGTGATTCCTTAGTCAGAATTGCATTATTCTTTTTAGCCTTTATTACCACTATGATTCTAACTTAGCTGTTGTTCTTGTAGCTATCTTTTTATTTTCTTTCCTCTATCCATGCTAATTGTTGTTCTTCCCTCTTCCTTCTTTCAAGGAATTAACTTTTAAACTTCCTAGTAACTACTTTCCATCTTTCCCTTTTCAGTTGCATCTTTACTCGTTAGGTTCTAGCTTGACCCCCTCATCTACTGTTATTTCTAAAGCTATAGCTTCCTCCTTTTTAAGTCTTGCAATTGTTAGCCAAACAAGTAATGACGTCCCTCTATAAACTTTAAGTTAAATCACACATAGCGCCAAGTTATAGGCGATATTGCCTTTGTAAGTGACAAGCTAATTTACATCCCTCCCAAGCAAGCAGATCGCTTCAACATGGTAGCTCCTTCATTGGATATGTTAAAGTAGGAGAAACTAGATGGTCCTCCTAGATGATTTTTTAATAAAAGGCTAGTCTTTCCTATCATAAAAGCATGAACCATGGAGTAATGGCAAAAAAATGTATTGGAGGAAGTCTTACTTAATAAACAAGAACTCTAACTCTTTAAGTTTAGGTCAGAGATCAATAAGTAGAAAATCATAGAATTTGGCCTCTAGCATTTGTATAACAAGCCACTATTCTTGTAGAAGTGAAAATCAGGGTTGAAATTGAAGGAAATGAAGATGAAACAAATCTATCTCTAGATTCAACTTCGCAATGTTCCATTGGAACATTATTCAACTTTAATTATTAACTATCTTGCTAGCTACATTGTAATGACTCGATCAACCACATAATCGACACGTATGACCTGAAAACTAAAGCTTTTAGATACATCATACTCATTTATGTTATTGTGAATGTTAAAATACAACTGTAAATAATAATAAATTGAAAATTCATGAAGGTAGGAACACTACAGTCGACATTACTCTAAAGTCACCATTGTAAAATTGGTAGTAGCTAAATTAAAAAATAGTGATAAAGGGAGTCTTTAGTAATGGAAAAAAATGGTTGCTATGTGTGATATACTAATGACATACTTACACATGATTATATACTAATACTATGATATATACATATTCATAATGTATGTTAATTTCCACCCAATGCACAAACAATTGCAGAGAAGGAGCTTTTATAAGACCTTAGTCTTTAAGAGTAATCTTCATAATACTAAACTTTAAATGGTTGTGAGGTGAAAAGTGTCACCAACATCCCAGCCTTGTACCTATATTTATAATATTTAATAAGCTCTCTTAATCCAAAGCGGTAGGGGAAGTAAGACATCACTAAGAGGCCCAACCCTCACTTAATATGTCCAAAGAATAATCACATCAATAATATGTCACATAAGGATTTAACTAGGAGCCATGCATAAACTAGGATTAGTTTATATTATGAAATATCATAACATCTCTCACAATCATACTGGTGCATATCTAGTCCTGATATATACTTATCAGGTGGCATGTCCTACAAACATTCCTTTGACCCATATGTATACATTAAGATATTACAATAATAATTACATAAGTATCACAATAATAAATTCACATTTAGTTTATATAAATACCTATACCTATATATATATATATAACATGCACATTTATCCTAACCTAGTATGTCATTATCCATACCAATGTTGAACTATATTCAAACATTGGTATATATTCCATATCAGCAAAACGGATATGAACTTACTTGATCGAATTATTCATCTATTAGAGCCTAGTGATGTACTTCTTACTCCTAATGTACTTAAAAATAAGAAATGAATAATCTCAATTAGTGTCATCTACATGTTATTGGGCTTAATTAGTAATCAAGGGTTTATTAGATTTACCAGGGTGGTTCAATTATGAAGTTAGGTTATTATTCTTATTCTTACCTAAATTTTCTGTGAATTTTAACTTGTAAATTGTTAGTAATTTCACTATGGTTCTTATAGGACACATTATTTTGATAGTTGTGTTTTATGACATGTTGTTCTAGTTGTTTAGTGTGTGATTTTGCATGTTTAGGTTAGAATTGATGTGTTTAGACTTAATTTGTTGGTCTTTTATTGCTATTATTTATGTTTATGTGTTTTAAGTGTTTAGTGATGATCTTGGGCATGAATTGGATCTTATTGATATGTATGCTTATTGTGCTTTCAATTGGAGTGGAAATAGGGAACAAAGGAAGAGAAGAATAAAAGAAACTCAAACGAGCTCTAGTTTTGGTATAACTAACTTTGGTGATGCATTAGGTATACATATAGAGCTTAGATTGTTATGAAATGTTGTAGGGTGTGCAAAGACTCGCCTATGAGCCACTAAGCATGGGGAAATTTATTTGTTTTGGTCATTTAGAGGGCTTGGTGCCATCATTCCAATCATAAGAGCTTTCCCTAAGAATCAAAAACATAAGTTGGAGGCTTTTAAGAGGGGAGAGATCAAGATTATCATCTACCATCATAAAAAACATCACACTTGCAGAAATTCTAGCTCAAAGGAAGTGAGAAGAGAAGAGTGGATCTTCTATTAGTTTTTGTTTCTTCTTCTATTTTACTATTTTTTATGGATATTAAGCTAATTGAAGGATTGTTTAACATTATAAGTGGCTGAGCAATATTGTAGAAATTGATTTTTGAATTATTTTTAAACTAATCTTGTTGATTTAATGAATGCATGTTTATGGTAATTGGTGTGTTTAAACCTTGCAATAGATTGAGATATTGAGCTAGGTAAATTTGTGTTGTATTATGCAATGAGAGTTGGCACGGAGTCAACTTGCAATTATCAGGTTAATTAATTGATTAGAGAGATCTTAATTAATTAATTGATTGCCTATAAGATTACTTCATATAGTTGAATGATTAGGACAAGTTTTGTATATTGAGAGAATGCAAGACTAATCCTACCTAATTTGGCTAGAGAAACTTGGTTACACCTTGAGAGAGGGTGATTAAAACATTGGGACATCTTGGGTTAAACATAATTAAATCATCAAGATCAAAGGAAAACAAAATAGGGATAAAAGTGGTTCCTAACCTTTAATTTTAAGTTCTTAAGTTTTTGTGCATTGCCTTTTTAATTGTTCATTGCTAGATTGTTTTGTTTTTAGTTATTTTTCAATATTTGTGCTTGAGTTTATGACTTAGATGAAGTTTAACTTGAATCAAGTGGTGTGACTAAACCTAATCTTTATGGGACAATATCTACTTATACTATAGGTTACGATATGTGCATTTGTAGTATTAGTGTAAAACAAGTTAGTAATTGTTTGATGATTAACATATTTACAAATTTATAGTATTTTTTAAAATTATCTGAAAATTCATAAAAATCACCAGAATAATAAATTTGACAATTGAAATATTCCTCTATCCAGCAAAATATTCTTTTGGCAATTGGAAAATTTTATTATTTCATAATTTTACAATTTATATACCAATGGAAAGCTTTCGGCACATTAATAAACTTTCGTATCATAAAAATTTTAAATTCTTATCAAATTTGGACAAATCAATGAAAAGCCTTATCAGAAACCTAAATGGTTTTTTGAGATTGGTGACAATTTTAGTGGATTCTAACAATAAAATTGTGGGATTTTTGATTCAGACATTGAGGCGAGCTAGATGGTAATGATGATTACCAACAATAGCCATTAGAGGAGGAAAATCAATGGACAATGATTTTTGACAATTTTATCTTTAATTTTTATGATGTTTTTGATGGTTTCATGAAGCGAGTTTGTTATGGTTGGGTTTGGAATGGTAAGAGGAGTTGATTAGTATAGGTATTTGGCTAATTAAAGTCACCAATATTGGTGAATGGTGATGAGGCAATTTTTCTTAAATAGTGAAAGCTTGGGATTTAAAATGAAAAAGATGGGAAATATGAGGAGGGGTATATTTATATATAGTTAGGGCATGTTTCCTATATTTCCTACTTTATTTCCTAATTAATCTTTTTTGCACTACCATTCCTCCATAATATTTTAGCCATTGGGATTTGCTTTGGTCATATCTAGCAAACTTAAAAATTCAAAATAGCTATTAGACCCTCTTTGTAGGTCAAGTCTTTATTCCCATCCATACTCTATGGTTGAAGTATGTGAGAAACTTAAAAATTTCTAGAGAGACTATTTAATCAGTGTTAGGGGTAGTGGTTAACTAGTAGGTATATGCATGCATAGATTGGTTGACCAATCTGGTTTGAGTTTTTGACTAGCCAATGGATCGCAATGGTCAATCAACACATCACAAAATCAGTTGCAGTGATTAGTTACAAGGATTAGTAATTTTTAATGAATGGAAATAGTTAAAAAAAAGCTAGTTAATGAATTTTCACCTATAAATAAAAGTCTTAAGAAGGGTGTAAAGCATCCATTGAGTGATAACTGATTAAAAGCATTGTAGTGATAATTTGGGGAGTTGTTTAGTATGTTTTTATGATGTTTTAAGCATTCATCATTAAGTTTGTTTGTGAACCCTTTATTTGTAAACCCTCTTAAATACTTTGGATGATCAAAATAAGATACTTTATGAGTTTATTTTGTTACGAAGTTATTAAGATTGAGTTATAAGGATTACTCTTCACCTATTGATAAAGACTACTCTTCACCCATAAAGGAAGATTGTTGTTAAGATTACTCTTCACCTATGAAGGACGATTTGTATAAGCATTGATCTCTACCTATAAAGATGATTGAGTGAATGAAATTTCCACTAATTGTTAGAAAATGGAAGTAGATGTAGGACGTGTACTAGACTACTATAAATTAAGTTTTCCTTTTTTTTCTTATCTCTTTACTTTATAAGTTTGTTTTTTTAGTTATATTAAATCAATATATTGTTAAGTATTTTATATTGCAGTAAGAGAAGATTTTTCATTTAATTAAGGACTTAGAAAAATTTGAGGTTGCCTAATTCACTCCCCAAGGGCCATATAGGGTTAATAGAAAAACTTGCTAGTGCATTTATTCTTGTATCTCTTAACAAGTCTCTTTCTTTTAAACTAATGTATACATGTGCGTATATAGTTAGAGCTCTGCTGGGTCAAAGGAATGGAAACATTTTCCACCCTATATATTACATGATTTCAACCTTAATAATGCTAAAAAAAATCTATACCACTTCAGGAAAATGGGTGTTTGCTATGGTGATTTTAATCCTATTTGGTTTTAACTGAAGTAGTCGTCTATGCAACTCATTTTACTTTAAAGTGTTTAATGAATAAATAAGATGGAAAATCATGACTAATTTGATGGGTTCTACTTTTTTAGGAATTTACATTATGATCAAGGATAAAAAAGGAGCAAAAAATTTTTCTAATTGCTCACCTATCATGGCTAAGCAAGGAAGTAATAGAGAAGAATAATGTTGTTGACATCCGAAATCATTTTCCAAAAAATAGGTTACTAGTCATTCTTCCCTTCCATGTTATGTTGATATCGTGAATTATATAGCTTGTTATGTTCTTCCTTTTAACTTTTCATATCAATAGCAAAAAAGGTTTCTATTCAAGGTATAAGATTACCATTATTTATGTAAGATTTATTTTGATGGAATTATAAGAAGATGTGAGCCTAATTAGATAGGGCTTGGAAAACTAGGACTACTTATAAAGTATTAGAATGCCATTTTTTCTGGCCTACATTATTTAGGGACACATTTCATTTTGTAAAATCTTATGATGGCCATCAAAGGTTCGGGAACATATCTAAGAGACATGAAATGCCTTAAACTAGCATACTTGTGTGCAGAATTTTTAATATTAGGGGTAACATTATGGGATATTTCCTTAAGTCATACTCCAATCAATATATTCTTATAGTTGCAGATTATTTTAGTAAATGGGTCGAGTTAGTAACTTTGCCTAAGAATGAGGCTAAGGGCATGATTAAGTTTCTAAAGAAGAATAGTTTTACTCATTTTGAGTACACTGAGGGCTATAATCAATAATGGAGGCTCGTATTTTTATAATAAACAATTTTATACTTTGTTAACTAAATATCTCATAAATTGGTCACACCCTAACATCCTTTAACTAACAGTCAAGTTAAAGTGTTTAATAGAGAGACAAAAGAAAATTTTGGAAAACATCATTAGTATCTCTAGGTTAGACTAGTCTTTAAAGTTGGAACATGTTCCCTTTCAAATTAGTGATTGAAAAAACCTATCACTTTCCTATGGAAATAGAGCATAGGATTTATTAGGCAATAAAGTTTTCTTATTTTTATTTGGAAAATGCAAGTCAATAAATACTTTTAAAGTTAAATGAGTTGAACAAGCTTAGATTCAATGCACATAACTACTCCTATGTATATAAAGAAAAGGCCAAATGATGGCAAGATAAGTAGATCCTACATTGTGGGCTCAAAATAGGTGATTAGTGTTAGTTTATAATTATAGATTGTGACTTTTTATTAATAAATTAGGATCACATTGGCCTGGCCCCTTTAAAGTGATAAAAGTATTTCTCTTTAGAGCTTGGAGGTAATGAATGCCAAGAATGAAAGTTTTAAGTTAATAGGTATATCAAGTGAAGTTATACATTCCAAGGGTAATGAAGTGTCGAGATTTTCCTTCTTCAAAATCCCTACTAATAGTAACTCTTTATTATATATATATATGTTCCCATTTTTAATTCATTCATAGGATTTGTTGAACCAAGGGAGGTTCCAATCTTGGTTTTGATGATAACAAAATATGCTTAATCAC
>JAOXYD010244846.1:0-16822 GCA_028565735.1 Pinacopodium congolense
TCGTTGACTTTTTTGGTCAATTCGGGTCAGGTCGGGTATGGTCCAGGTCAGGCAGGTCGGGTTATCGGGTCGGGTCATTTTTTGACATCCCTAGATACTAGTATACATATTCAAAATTGAGGTAAAAATATAAAATTTAAAAAATGTAAGGACTGAAAGGCAAATTTTCAAAAATTAGCATACATTAGTCGATCGATACTCGTCAACAAATGGTTGAGTTATATCGGCACTGACCCTTCTTTCCCCCATTTTCTTTTCTTCTCTCTTCTTCTCCTTTATTCTTCTTCATCCTCCTTACCAAATCTCAACTTTTTTTATACAAAACTTATACATTTGAATTAACCATTCACTTTTTACTTTTATTTAATTCCAACAACTTAAAAATATCTCTTAAAATATCAAATAATTACAAAGCATCCTTTTTTATATATAAATTTGAGTTTCATCTCTTTTTCTTATGATTTTTCAAGTTTTAGCCAGATTCTGACAAGTGATTTGAAACTTTAGTATCCCTATAATGTTTATATCCATTTTCATCAACAAATTTGAAGAATTTGAGTTGAAATTGATAAATTTCTTAACTTTAAAATTTGAGATTTTTTTGATTTCGATAAATTTTCATTTAATTAGTGTTTAATTCATTAATTTTGAACATTGTAGAAGTTGAATTTGATATCAATGCATATAGATTGAATCATATTTGAATTTAGGTAGAATTAGGATTTTTCAATTTTTGATGAAATTGTTTTATATTTTTTCAAATTGAATACATATTCATGTAATTATATGTATAATTAAGTTAATAGAATCATCAATTGCATTTGATTAGATAGAATTTAAATTTTCCCCAACTCAGGAATATAGAAATTGAGATTTTTCAATTTTTTTGTGAAATTGTATTATATTTTTCTGCATTGAATGTATATTCATGTAACTAGATGTGTAATTGAGCTAATAAAATCATCAATTGCATTTACTTATGTATATGTAAAATTTCCCCACTTTAAGCATATAGAAATTATAGATTTTTCAATTTTTGCTGAAATTATGTTACGATTTTTCAAATTGAAAGTATATTCATGTAATTATATGTATGATTGAGTTAGCAGAATTGTCAATTGCATTTGACTAAATAGAATTTAAAATTTTTCCAATTTAGGAATATAGAAATTGGGGATTTTTTTAGTGAATTTTTTTTATGTTTTTCTAAATTGATTGTATATTCATATAATTAGATGTATGATTGAGTTAATAGAATCATCGCTTACATTTGTGTAATGCTTATATTTATTTGCTAGGTACAATTAGTTTGTTGCGTTTAATGTATTAATTAATTATATTGATGCTTATAAGTAAATAGAGGGAAGTTCGACTTCAAACATTGTTGGTGATACTTAAATTTCTTTTGGGAGATTTAATGATCCAACATAGGCTTATGATAAACTTTTCTAATTCAAGGAGTCAAATTGTATGCCTATATTACGACAATATTTTGAACGGTGGAGGAATCATAAGGTTTAAGAGGCATTTTGCTATAATAAAGAGTGACATGAATCCTTGTAAGAAGGTTCTTATTGATATGAAATGATAGATGAATACTTTGATAGAGAAGTATTAGCCAGAGAAAGATAGAAAAGCCATGTTGAGTTTTAGCATTGGTAGTGGGAGTTTATTTTTCAATAATGATGGACTTAATGTTGGTAGATCTAATGTTGGCAGAGCCGATGCTAGAGTTAATGCTGGCGAGTCTTTCACCTAGGAAGATGGGAGTGGTTTAGGTTTTAATGAGGTACGATAAAAAGAAAAAAGTCCTTTTCTACTTTTTTCTTTACTTTAAGAACAACTCTTAAAGTTTAATCTTCTATTCATACTGCCATGAAAATAAGAGAAGTAGGGGACTAAATAAAGATGACAATGGCTAAACGATGATATGATACAAGTGTGTCTTGATCCTATTATTATTAGCCTATGGTAAATGCTATCATCAAATATTGTTCGAGACATAAAGTTCTTTAGATGGATGATTATATAGGTCAAATTTTGGCTAATTTTTTTGCTGAAATGAAAAACTATTGAGAAGAAAAAAAAGAGGATGACATTAGCTATTTATAAGTGATCAATCATGTGAGATGGTTGGATTATTTAGAAATATAAGTCTATCATTAATTTCTTGTATTATACCAAAGGGAAGGTGTTTTCAAAATCAGTTAATGCATCTAACATGATTAGAAATACTGATTATATGTTTTAGCTTTTTAATGAAGTTGAATTTGGGAACATTATTCAATTTATTGCTGATAATGATGTAACTTATAAAGCATTTGGGATAAGATTATAAATTACATATAACTCTTTTTTTTAGACTCTATGTGCTATTCATTATATTGATTTGATGTTAAAAAATATCGGAGATGGTAGATATTTTCTTATGATAGAAGAAACTGTGTTAAAAGTAAAGAAAGTGATCAGATTTATTTATAAACGTGAATAGGTATTGACTTTGATAAGGAGAGAGTTCACTAATGGGAAGAATTTATGTCACCTTGTGGTTACTATATTTACAACCAATTACTTATCACTTCAGAGTTTTATGGTTATGAAAAAGGAGTTGAAATAGATATTTATGAGTGATCAATAGCTTAGTTCTTAACATGTCAGATCCAATATCAGAATAGAGGTTTTAAGAATTGTACTTGAAGATAGAAAATTTTGGTCCAACTGTTAGTTTGTCATTTGTATTTATGAGCATTTAGTTAGAATGTTTCGTTCGGTAGATAGTGATGATAAGTCTATCATAGGATATTTTTATGATGTTATGGAGAGAGCGAAAGAAATTATAAAGACCAATTTGAAGAACCGATCTTCTCTTTACAGACCTTTCCTTTCTATTATTAATGATAAATGGGAAAGTTAGCTTTATTCTCCCTTATTTGCTATTGAGGCATTTTTCAATCCAAGTGTATACTTTAAATATAATTTTACAAAAAAATAAAATTAAAAAGGGGATGGGATGATGTAAAACCTTATCAGCTTATAGATTGAGACGTAGAAGGATGATGCTAGTGATTTTGAGATGCTTATAGCAGTATAACAAAAAGACAAGCTTAATCCAAGTATAAATTTCTTTATTTTTGTTATTTATTTAAAATTAATCATTTCTTCATGTTGTTTATAAGATTCTTTTTGTTGTTTTATAGTTACTTGGTAAGATTAGTTAGGAAGTGGTGTTTCAAAATTATAAAGATTTGCAATTCATATTTTGAGTAAATATATGAGTGCAAGTGGATGTAAAAGGAATTAGAATACGTTTGAGTCCATCTACTCCAAGAGGAGGAATAGATTGGAGTATAAGATGTTGAATGATCTAGTCTATATTAGATACAGTTTCAAGGTTAGATAGGTATGTATTTTGTTATTATCATTATTATGTTCAATATAATATCTGGAATCTTATTAGTAATTTAAATTTATTTCTTTATTAGGACTTTAAGTAGAGCAACTAGTTCTTTAATTCCTATTTCCTCGTATCATATTGATATTTTAACAGATTAGGTTTCTGAGGAGTCAAATCTTTTAGATGAGAATAACTTAGAAGGAGAGATGTCATTTGGTGTAATGAGATTGAATAATAAAGATGAGTAGCCTCCTTTTAATGATAAAGACCTTTTTTTCTAAATGATAATTAGATATAGTTTAATTTTAGCATATTTTGAGTTGGACAATAAAGATTGATGTATTTTTAGATTTTTCTCCTTTTTTTAATTTTTATTTGATGTATATGTTAAATTTTATATATGCTATTTATTAACATTTTTGTTTCAAGCATGTATTCTACTTTATAAATTTCCTGTATTGGATAGTGATGTTTGTTGTAGTATTTATTATTCCATGTATTATTAAAGTTCTTGTGCTAGATAGTGATGTTTTTTTTGCAGTATTTATTATTCCATATATTATTCTTATTATATAATGTTTAGATACAGCTGATTATGGTTATATAATTAGAGGTTATTATTTAATGATGTCTTGATTTATTGATTTTCAGTAATGTGGTTTGATGTTCTATTTTTTATATTAATTCAAATTAATATTTATTTAAGAAATAGATGAAAATTGATCTTAATAGGTACGAAGAAAATAGTTATTATTATATATTGCTACTATTTTATGATGTTTTAATGTATTGATATTAAGTAATGAAGGTTTGATGATTTTTCTTTTTGTTATATTAATTTAGGTCGTAATTTATTTGAGAAATATGTGAAAATTGATATTAATACGTATGAAAATTGTATTACATTTATTATATAAATTTAATATTTTAGATAGATTGAAATTATGTTTATAGAGGATGCATAATACATATAGGGACTATTTTATAGATTTTACTAAATTTAAGGATTATTTTATAATTTTAATAAGTTATCTGGCATTGATATCGATACTAACTAGTAGTGATACAATACCATTCTATGGTATGATTTTTACAACATTGATAAGTAGGCTAACTAGATACTTAAGAACCATATAAGATTAAGACTAGTTTAATAAAGATGTGTATGGATTTACATATAAAAAAAGAATTAATAAAAAAAATTTTAAAAAAGAAAAGATGACACATGTAAAAAGAGTTTTGGATGAAGTAATGTTCTAGCTAATGATTTTGATAATAATAAATCATATTGGTATTAATAAATTAACTTTTGGTGATACCAATAACCCTATTATAAAAAAATTGTGGAATGTATAAAAGATTAAGCTCAATAGATGGGAAAAAAAAGTAAAGTGACACATATGTAATTCAAAAGAGGTTTAACATAATTCAAATGACCATGAGTAAGAAATAATGAAGTTATTTCATATATATCAAATTATTATAATCTCTTTAGTAATCTTAACCATTTTAGTGGTAAAGGATTGTGGTTTGATCTAAAAAAAGATTAAAAAAATTTAAAAAACTCATTTTCAGAGATTTGAATGATCTATAAAAGAGCTAAATCATTATATTAGGATTTTATGGTGATTTTTGCATTCTCTTAGTATAATATAATAGTTGACCATTATCCTTAAAAGAAACATATTTTGTAATTTATGAGTTTGTCTGTGAAGGAATAGGAAGCTGTATAAGGATCCATTTTCACTCGAAGAAAGATGCATGTATAAAGGAGATACACTTTACATATTGAAGAAAAAGATAGTAAATTCTCAATGAGAATTTGGAATGTGGATGTAAGTCAAGAGTTATTTATCAATCCATTATAAATCAATTTTATCTCTCTTCCCTTACTATATCTAACTATTATTATTACAATATATGAAATTGACATATTCATTAGAATAAATAATTCATTCATTAGCCTTTAAATAGGCCAAAAAGTTTACATATAATTTATCTCTCATATGTGCCATCAATTGATATAAGAGCATATCTCATTTATTGTATATGGATTACCAACAAAATTTGAGTAAAGAAAATTTCAAACTTCTTTTTAGTCAAGATGGACAAGATATTAATATTACCCATTTTTCAATATAAATGATTACTTTCATTGGAAAATTAGGATGAAAGTTTTTCATATAACTAAAAATTTTGATTTGTAAGAAATTATAGGGAAAAGAGAGTTGGATGTTAAGTATGAGAAATAGAATATATTAAATATTAAGGTAATGCTTGTTCTTTTGGTTAAAATGATAGAAATGTGTTAAATACAGTACCATTATGTGAAATTGTTAATGATATTTGACATATATTTGAAATTACATATGATCATATTTGTTAGTTCCTATATAACACCTAAAAGGGGGAGATATGGTGAGATTCTTTCTAAATGACAATGCAAAATGTTAAATAATATGGTGAACAATATTGTAATATTATTAAAATAAAACAAACTTGAAAAATAAAAAATTACGAAAAGAGAGGTGCAAATCAATTTATATTAGTTTGGTATACAATTCCACACTTATATCTACTTTTCAGCTCTTTACTGGGAATTTTACTATTAATAATAATTTTACAACTACTTCCCTTTTTCACATGTTTTATTGTAACTCTTACAATCATACTCTTTTCATAGGCTTTAGAGTAGTCTTTTATAGTTACATACCCTTAATCACACCAACTTAAAAGTATACTTCATAAAATGTCTCTTTTGACCAACGCAAACTGTTGAAATGACTTATACTTAAGCTAAAGATGCATGTGTAAAAGACTTCATACAAACTTTACAAAACAACCCAAAAATCATCCAAACTCTTCTTAATTTATTTCTACTTCACTTTACGTTCAATGGGATGTATAACTCGTATTACAGACCTATTTATAAGTGAAGAACTAGTTTATTAGCCTTTTGTGGTTGTTTCATTAAATTTATTTTACTATTTAAAACTAGTTATTACCATTTGGTTAATTGAACCACTAATCAACCGGTGCTTCTTATTGGTTGACTAATTTATAGTAAAATCGTACCACTAATCAATCAGTCTTATACTAGATTAGTTTTTAATATATGTTAACATACTTCAACATAGTCAAATCATCTTAAAGCTAATCCTACCTTTGTGAAACTATTTTTACCACAACTTAACATACTTTAACGTAAAACTAATCCCAACTTTTTCAAATACGTTTTTCATATAAACCTTTCATATAATGTAACACATTTACATAATTTAACCTCAAAACACATCCTAAAATTTTGAACTATTTCTTTACACACACACACACACACACACACACACCTTATCACACACATAACAAATTAACTCTCAAAAAGGTTTTAATGTATCAAAAGGATTGTTAAAAACAATCTACACATAATTATTCTTAATTACATGACCTCTATGCATAAAGACTAAGTATAAATACAAAATGCATGATTTGAGCCCATTTATATTTTGGAAAGATCAAAATAAGACTTACAATAGAAACTACAAAATAAAACATATTCATTTACTATCTTGATTCTTGATCCTTTATTAACTATCTTCATCTTCATGCATCATCATTTTTACTTTAATTCTCCAACTTTAGCTCCAAATTATATCTTCTAAGAATCTTTTCTTTATACATATCTTTTCAAAACATTAAATACAATTTTAGTCCAAATTGGCACTCAAGAGAGGGGTGAATTAGATTCTCCAAAATTTTCTAAGTTAATTAGAGCTAATTACACAAACTCTTTAGAAAATATAAGGAAATTTAATAATCAATTTAATAAGTATCATAAACAATATGCAATAATGTAAAACTTAAAAATAAAATAATAGGGTAACAAGGCACACACCAAATTTACAATGGCTCAGTGTCAATTTCCACACTTACATCCACTCCTTAATACTTTGTTGAGTATTTCACTATCTCAAAGTATCTTGTATAACTATTGATCTCTTTTTAAAGGTTTTAGGATAACCTTTACAATATCTCAATTTCACAACTCATAATCCCTTAAAATATACTTCAAAAAATATCTAACTTGACTCACAAAGTATTTAAAGAGGATTTAACAAACTCTTGAATAAAAAACTAAAAAAAATAGAAATAACCATTTAAAATGTTTCAATTAACACTTTATATGCTTCTCAACTCTTGGATACATTACATATTACCTAATTTTCCTATTTATAGTGAAAACTTAACCAACTAACCATTCGTGATTATTGTATAATGTTAGTATCTATTACATTCATTTTATTATTGGTTTGAACTTATTGAAACATAATTATCTTATGCATCGGTTGACTAATGTCATATATCAGTTGACTGGTCACTAGTCGACTTATGTATGAGATTGTTTAACTAATCTTGCAAAAATTAGCACACTGGTTGACCAGAGTCAATTAGTGGTTAACAACTCCCTATATAGACTATTTTTTTTTCATATACTACATGCATTCAACCATATTCAAATCAATCCAAAATAATTCCCAACATTTCAAAATACTTTCTTAACCAATATGCACATTAAAAAAAAAAAAAGCTTCCTTTAAATTTTTTTACTCATTAAGAAGATCATGTAAAAAAAATTTCCCACACATTTTCTTCTGATTATGTAACCTATATGCATTAATTAATTATGAATACAATTGTGCATGAAATGATTAAACAGAACGATAAAACCAAGTAAGAATTATATAAAAAGTTATAATGTTAAACCTATTCAAACCCTAACTTTGTCTTCAATTTCAGTATTTCCCATTTGATTATTATATGCTCCACTTAAACTCCAAGATTTCAAAACTCATCTCTTTAACACTTCACCAACATACCTATCTTATTAAAACCTTAAACATAATAAAATCAGTAGTACAAAAAGTATTTTATCATCATTAAAACAAGGTGAAATTACCCTTAGTTCAATAATCTTCTCTTATTTGTTGATGATAAAACATGTGATATTATAAGTTATAAAACCAAAGTAAGCATTAAACATAACATCACTGAGATTTACTTAATACTGCTTAAACATTATTAAAAAATAGTCCCCATTTTTGCAATATCAAACTTAATAAAACAACCATATTCCAATCATAATAATCACAACAAAACCACGCTTACATATCCAAACCTATCTAGTACTTAGCATTATCAATTTTATTTACTCCCCTTA
Source organism: Pinacopodium congolense (assembly GCA_028565735.1). Lineage (NCBI taxonomy): Eukaryota > Viridiplantae > Streptophyta > Magnoliopsida > Malpighiales > Erythroxylaceae > Pinacopodium > Pinacopodium congolense. The sequence continues at coordinate 8,610 of JAOXYD010244846.1, forward strand.
ATTAATCATAATTTGGTAATAATTTCACAAACACAAACTGTATAAACTTAAATTTTACAAACAAATCAATTTTACAAACTACAATTTTTGCAAAGCCCCTTAAGTTGTTTATAATGTCTGATACTACAAACTAACAACAACTTCAACAAACCTAAATACTACAAACTTATACTTTACAAACCTTAACTCCCCCTAAATTGGCTAAATTCATGACTTCAAATGGCTCTCCTTAAATTCATGCATTTTATCTATTAATATTTAAACTCATTATAATTTAAACTCTTTATAAATTAAACTCTCCCTAAATAAGGTATAGTATCACGTTTAAACCCTTCCCCTTTTTTAAATCATCAAAAAGGTAAAGATACACCTACAATTAAGCAAGAATCAAAGCAAATAACTATCATCAACTTTAATACATACATAAAAGAGTGAAAAGGAAAATGAGACAAAATGAATATAAATCTTAAAAGGATAATCAATAGCATGATAATCTAAATGTGGCATACATTAACATCCAAAGTATAAGATAAACATCCAAATAATCATCAAATGTCAAAATACATCGTCAAAACACTCTCTATATAAGAGAAAACTAAACAGTCCTATAATAATCCTTATGTCACTAATCTGGTGGTGGAGGAGGAAGTCAAGAGCAAATTTCATGAAATAATTTATATATATCATTAATCCATACATTAATTTAGTTGAGTCAATCTCAAAATATAGTAAACTCGAATCAAATATCAAAAGAATCTTGAGGAGGCTGACAGAATGTAGCCTTATCAGCAATGAACAAAGACACAATGTGACTTAGAGCAGGCCCATCATCACCATCAAGATGCTAGAGCCGATTAATAAAAAGGGGAATGTAACTCAAACTCATCTTCTGTAGGAGGAATACAAAAATAATGGAAGATGTAACCCAAAATAAGAGAGCAACGAATACAAAGTAAAATGAATCATGTTATGAAAGATAAAATCACGTAGATGAATTTTTAAACCCATCATCAAGGTAGATGAAAACCATAGATTATCTAAACCTAAGGAGATATAATGACCACTTGAAGAAAGAAAATTATATTTAGTAAATAAATGGTGAAAGTGAGGGATCTCATTAAGCTCTCTCATATCACCTAACTTTTTTATAATTCCTTAATAGGAAGTTTAAAATTAATTTTGACTTGAGTGACTATAGTATAAGGTTTGTTACTACGTTTGGTTAAGTAGTTATAATAGGAATATTCTTAGGGAATGGGAATTGGTAAGATTTCATCTACAATGTCCATAGAAAGATGAATAGACATACCTTGAACTTTATAGACTAAATAATAATCATTTCTAATACATTACTCTCTAAGATTGCAAAAAGTCTAATGTTGGAGTGACTAATCTTAGAGGAATGAGTAAGAAGATGTTCCTACACTTAATCAATAAAAAATTAAACTAAGCAATATTAATTATAATGATCTAGAAAAGAGGGAGCAATGAGATAATTTTCATGTAGCTTCCTAGACGTATAATTGTGGATTTGAGGAGAGTTAGTATTAAAATACTCATTCCTTTAGGAAACAAGTAATCTTATACTCCTAGATGTGCTATCAACTCAAGTTCTAACCATGATGATTAACAAGAAGAAACTTATGAAAACTCTAAGAATGAGGATGGGCCAGATACCATAAAAAGGCTCTAAAAATGACAATGCATATGGACATCAAGGTTGCTTATAACCAATAACATAACCTGCATAAAAATAGATTTCTATGATCTAAATTTTAAGCCTAAATTAATTTTAAGCATTTATATGCTCCTATATAAATGCATAATCAAAATATATGCAACTTATCAAATTAATACTAGAAAATTATTATTTTTTTCGATTATGTTTCTATAAGGTCAATTTTGTCAAACAATCATTAATTTATCAAAAATTTGAAAAAAATACTAAAAACTCACGTCCTAAATTGACGAAAATATGAATTTGACAAAATTAGTTTCAATTAAATGTTAAAAAGCTCTAATTTTCTCCTAATTACACTTTTATAAGATCCGTTTTAGAAAATAACCCCTAATTTATCAAAATTTTGAAAAAGTCTTAAATTTCAAAAACTTAAATTGGGGGAAATGGATATTTAATAAAAAAATTACAATTAAGTATTTAAAAACCTTCAGTTAGCTTCCAATTGTATTTTTCTAGGATTAATTTTATAGAATAACATTTAATTTCTTAAAATTTTGGAAAAATCCTAATCTTTAAAGGTCTAAAATGGGGAAAACTTAAATTTGTAAAATAAAGATTTAACTGAAGTTTTAATTAACACTTTTAATTTTGAACAATTTAAAAAAATTATACAAGAAAATTAAAAACTCCAATTCTAGAACCTTAAGAGTGCAAAAATCAAAATTGATATAACCTAAATGCAATCTCTTAAAATTGAACTCTTATGATGCCTAGAATTTATGAATTATAACCTAAATTTATCTTTAATTAAAAGAGAAATTTGAAGGATTTGAAAAATCCCAAAACTGTCAGAGTTAAGGTTTTACTTAATTTGGTGATGGAAGCAAATTAGGGTGTTTTGGTTAAGGGCTTGTGTTCTTGATGTGGAGAGGATGCTGAATATACTTCCACCTTTGCAAGGAGTTTCATGAGACCAGGAAATTGCTAGAGAAAAGGGAGTAGGCTCATAGAGGAGAGAAGATAAAAAATAGACAAATCATTTCATTTAATGATGAAATGGGAATAAATGGTATTCAAAAATAGGTGAAGAAGCTGGTAAATGATTAATATGGCATAATGGAGGTAGAATAAATGTAAAATCATTCAAGACAAATAAGAGAGAAAAAGAGGCATAAATAAACAGATAAAAAGGAAGAAATATTTGTAAAACTTGAAGAATTGATAGACTATTATGATTGATTGACCTTAGCATTCGTCAACCATTGTCTAGTCGACCGATGATATGTACTAATCAACCACAATGCTTAAAACACATAGTTTTGCACATTTATCCCAAAATACAAGAATTTAACTTATTACTCTTTTTATAACTCAAACATTTAACTTATTACTCTTTTTAATAACTCAAAATAAACTTCTAAATAATTTAAACCTAATTTTTCATCAATAAAAAAAATATGTAAACCAGTCATATATTATCCAAAGACACCAAATATATGTTAATTTTTGTTTAATTTGTTCTCCCATTTAGTGCAACAATATCTTTTGGTGCTTATTTTTTGTCCTTAGTCCTTGGTGATACTATTAATGTCTATTATCTTATAAACAAAATTTAATTAATTTTTAATACCCACATCAATTTAGGCCTTTATAAGTTAGTTGTATTTCTTAAATCAATTGATGAAATATTCCAATAACTTAATTTATCATAACAAAAACTTTTAACACATCCATGATAGTCATAAAAGGTCCCAAAAAAAAAGAGAGTATAAAGAGGTGCCAAAAAAGAGAGAGAGTATAATAAGTCTTATGTCTAAGTCCATACCTAGGTCTTGATTTATAACTTCTTATGTGATAATTTTGCTGAGGTGAGTAATATTGCATCCTAGAATTGTTTCTACCTTATGTTACTCTTTTAGGTCTTATGTTTAGACTATATATGTATGCATGATACCTCTTTATAGGTTGTGTTCTACTTTTGAATGTTTTTTTTGTTCATACAGCCTAGGTATAGTTTTATTTTATAAATTATTTTCCTTTACAAAAGTAGTTTTAATAGTAGATGATGCATCCTTATTAATATACCTTAATCCATACTTATCATTTGCAACCTTTTGAGCTTCTAACATTAATTTCAATTTTCCTTTCTCTTTAATAAACTTCGACAATGATTCTTTGATGGATTCTACATCTTTCTTTAATAAAGCATTTTAATCTACCAACTTTTGCATACTATCCTTATCTATATTATTTGATTCTAATTTATGTCTAATGTTCTTATTTTCTAATATACATTCCTCTAATGATTTTAAGCTTTCTTTATGCTTAGTGGATAACTTCTTTTTTTTCTTAGTTAACACTTCTAAATATTCTACTAACTCATCATAAGCAAATTCTACATCACATTCAGCATCATCATGTACAGAAGAAGATGGTATCTCATCACTTGTCATCAATTACATGTTTTTTACTTCATCTTCTCCTTTATATTCACTTGAATCATCCTATATTGTAGCTTTTAAAGCCTTCTTTATTGTTTCTTCCTTCTTCTCCTTTTATCACTTTTTTAAGTAGTGGGCATTATGACATTATATGACTTGTTTAATTGCATTTAGAATAAGTAATGTTATTTAACTTATTTTTAAAATAGATCTTACCTCCTTTAAAGTCCCTTCTTTTTGTTGACATCTTTTTTCTTTAGGAATTTCTTAAATCTTATTATAAGTAATATTATATCATCATCACTTCCACTTGTGGAGGCTTTATCATCACTATAAACCTCCTTTGATGCCTTAAATGCTATTTTTTTTCTTTTGTATGAACTCCTCTTTTTGTTTCTCCTTTAGTCATATTTCATGTGTGAAAAGAGATCCAATAGGTTCTTTGAGGGTAAGGACATTTAAGTCCTTAACTTCTTGGATGTTCATCACTTTTGCTTCCTATGTCTTTGATAATGACGTACGTATCTTTTTACAAGTTTAATATTAATATAGGTGTTACCTAAACCTTTTAGAGTATTTATGATATCAAAGAATCTAGTATACATAGAAGATATACTTTCATTATGCAACATATGAAAGAGTTCATATTAGTGAATTAACATATTAACTTTAGTCTCTTTTAATTAATTGATTCCTTCGTGGGTTACTTCAAAGGTATGCCAAATTTTATGTGCAGTTTTACATATTGATACCTTATGGAACTCATTCCTATTAAAGCACAAAATTTTATCTGAATGGCTTTGTTTTTAAGGGAAACTTTTCTTTGTCATTGTTATGACATTCTTCTTTTGTTTTATTTACCTTTTTATCTCCTACAATTTTAGTAGTTATATGAGGATCATTATATAATATTTGCTATAAGTTGACATTTTAAATAGTGGGGAAAATCTCATCTTAGTTTTTCAATACAAGTAATTATTATCACTAAAGGAGCCTTACTTATTTTTTAACCTTCTAGGCTAATGAAAAAGACAAATGTGTTCTTGTATATCGTTATTGAAATCTTTACTCACTAATTCACGAGAATTAAGCCTATTTGAAACTTTAGCTTTGATACTACTTGTTAGTCCTGATTGACACCTAAAAGGGGGATGAATTAGGTTCTCTAAATTTTTTTAAGTTAACTAGAGTTAATTACACAAATCCTCTAAACAAATATTCAAAAGTTTAATAAATAATTTAATAAGCAATATAAACAATATACAATAATATAAAACTTGAAAAATAAAAGAGTAGGGTAATAAGGCATAAACCAAATTTATTGTAATTTGGTGTCAATCTTCACATCTACATCCACTCTCTGGATATCTCACTATCTCAAAGTAACTTGTACAACTATTGTTCCCTTTTTCAAAGGCATTAAGGTAACTTTTAAAATTTCTCAATTTCACAACTCATAATCCCTCAAAATACACTTCAAAGGCTATCTCAATTGACTTAAAATGTTTTTAAAGGGATACCACAGTACTCTTAATTGAATGTACCAAAATACTAAAAACCATATCAAAACTCAACCAAAATTCAAAAATAACCATTCAAATCACTTCAATTCACATTTTTATGTGTTTCTTAAGTCTTGGATTCATTAGAAACTTAGCTAATAGTCTTATTTATAGTGAAAAATTCACTAATTAGCCATTTGTGACTGTTTTATAATGTTAATAACTATTAAATTCATTTTATTATTAGTTTTTACTTGTTATAATGCAATTCTTAGATACATCGATCAACTAGTCTTATGGATTAAACTGGCCAACCAATAGATGATACTAGTTGACTAATCTTGTAAAAATCATCACATTGGTTAATCAGTGATTGATTAACCACCATTAGTCAAGTAGTCCTTATATAGTTTCATTTTTAATGCACTAAACATATTTAACCATATTCAAATTAATCCAAAACAATTTCCAATAATTCAAAATATTTTTTTATCTCACACACACATTAAAGACTTCCTAAAAAAATTATAATTAATGAAGAGGATTATTTTAAAAACATTGCCCACACATTTCTTCTTGATTATATAATACATTCTTGGTTTTCAAACTTGAGTCTTTTCCACTTGATCATTGTATGCTCCACTTAAGTTTTAAGACTCCAAAATGCATTTCTTTAATACTTCATTAGCATACCTATCTTGCTAAAATCTTAAACACAATAAAATCATTAGTATAAAAATTATTGTCATCATCAAAATAAAGTGAGACCACCCTTGATTCAACACACAATAAACCATTAATAGTATTATTGATAAGTGATTTCCAATAGTTTTTTTATGCATAATTTTGTTATGATTTCATCCATTTATTGCATGAATTACACCAATTTAGAGTTATTCTAGTTAATTTCAGGTACTTGGTGAATTATGAAGCAAAATTTTGATTATTATTTTAGTTTTGAAATAAAGAGAAGAAAAGAAAAAAAATTAAAAAGCAAGCTTGAAGGAGGTTTCCATGTTTAATGAAGGTGGTGACATGGATTATACATTTAGCATGGGAGGAGACAAAAATCTTTTAAGGAGAAGGAAGCTTGGCTTGACAAATGGCAGTTGGAGATTAAAAGAAAAAAAAAAGCAAAACAAAAGTCTGGAGTGGAGAGCAAAACGGTGAGCATAAGCTTAATAGAGGTGGCAGTTTAACAAAGAAAAAAACATGAAGGGTGAGCTTTTAAAAGGAGGACATGTGTCCTATTCTTACAAGTCACCAAAGCCAACGTTTAATGCTTGGAGTATAAGACAAAACAAATGTTTCAGGAGAGAGCCAAAATGTGATTAAAGAAAAGGTGGGAGGCTTTTAACGAGTGACATGTGTCCTGCCATTCTTTTAACAAGACAAAGCTTTAAAACTTTGGAAGGAGGGACGTTTATAAGCTGAAAGTAAGGAGCTTTGCCTTTTAATGGAGATGACACATGTCTTTTTCTTTAAGATATAATACACAACATTTTTCTTGGACATTTTGGAGGTTCTCCTCACGTTAAACGATATAGCTGCATTTAAATAACCCTAAGTATCCTTGAGAGTAGTATAAAAGGGACAAACATGCAAAAGGGGGGGGGGGAGGAAGAGTCGGCTAGAAGAAGAGAAAAACGTCCTTATTGTAGTTTGTGTTTTTCTTCTTCTTTTTAGTTAGATTTAGCTTATATTTTCCTTTTCTTTTGTTTAATCTAGCATCTTGCTATTGGATTGGAGTTCCAAGAGTCTGCAGGTGGATTTAAGGATGGGATTTCAATAGATTTAGACCATATTTTAGTTGTATTTCCTTTTCTTTTTATCCTCTTTGTATTAACTTTTGATTTTATTCATGGATATGTGTTTTATGTTATATTTGTAATTATATTGATGAGTATGTATGCCTAAATACTCAGTTAGGGTTAGGATTTAATGGATTTTGTGTTTGTTAGAGGAAATTTGCCTAATTAAAGTACTTAATTTTGATCCTACATGATTGGCCATTTTAATAAGATTTTTGGATGCTTAGAGGACCTATGACTATAGAATTTTAATTTTTGGAACATTAATTAGGTGAAGCAATTGAATTTAGGTGTTGAATCAACCTTAGAGTCTTTTGTGAGGGTTCCTAGGATTACCGAATTTGATCTTATACGTCTTAAAATTAATGCATTTTATTTCATTTTTTCTATTAGATCAAAATAGATAGATTGAGTTTAGAAGAGAAAAGATGTTTCCATGATCAATGGTTATGTCTTACGTTAGTGACGTAGGCCTTATGTCTATCTTATGTTATATTTCTTTTTGCTTAACTCATTTAATCCGAAGCCCTAGCTAATTTATCAATTGATTTACTCTTATTCATTTATTTTATGTTTAGATTGAACCTTATTTGTTTTTATTTCCGTTGTTCTTGTTTGTTTCCTTAATCAATCTGTTTAGAGTTGTTTAGATAATCTTACATTAATTGACTTAATGTTACGTTCAAATTCTTAGGGAGAACAATACTTGGGGTTTACTTCGTTTTATACTACTTATTGACAATGTGCGCTTACCTTTGGTTGATTTAGGATTAAATTG
>JAOXYD010244857.1:0-16821 GCA_028565735.1 Pinacopodium congolense
GCTGTTTTTTAGCTTTTGAAAAAGCTAAATCTACTACAAAAGCACTTTTGAATGTGACAGCCAAACACTCATTTTTTTAAAAAAATGCTTTTGCGTTACAGAAAAGCACTTTTGACCCTTCTAAAAGCTGAACCAAACGGAGGCTAAGTTATAACAAATTTAATTTTCACCTTACCAATCAAGCAGATTTTGGTTATAGGTCTGGAATATGTTCCTTATCACATAAATAAAAGGATACCTTAAGGACTAACACCTGATGGTCTAATATCAAAGGGTATTGAGGCCCTTGTCACTGACTTTGTTTAATAATCAGGTAATTTGTTGCATAGTAATTTTTGTATACCTTCCCTAATTTATTTCTTCCAGTTTTTTTTACACCAAAATATGGAACTGTGCAAGTATAATTACTTCAAACCAAAGAAAAATGCTTTTACCTTATTCACATGAATTTAAAATCCAGACAACGTGAGGTGTGAATTATATACGTCAATAGAATTGAAATAAAGGCCTTTGGTTATCCCTTTCCATCTGCAAAAGAGGGTGGCCCATCATTTTCCTTAACCCCTCATTTTCAATCATGTAGACCACTGGTAGTTTCTATAACTTTTAGATGAACACCAAAGGGAGGAGAGCTAAACAAAAAGTATGAAGAACTCGATGAAGGCATGTGCATGCATCTTATTGTTTTTCCGTAGAATATTACCATGAAATATGAGCAATGTTGCATATATTAACTTTTTCTACGCCAGGTGTGCCGATCAGTTTTTTAATGCCTTGAGTTGGGACATACCTCACAGTTCATTAAAAAAGTTTCCTTTTTAAAGAAGTGTGTATTTCTAACAATATTTTTAGAAATACATGAGGATTAAAAAAACTGTCATGAGAATCTCATTTAAGCTGTATTTTGTATACTTTATAGAAAAAAAATCTGTTTTATATGTCCATATTCATTGATCCCATAAGAGCAAGGTTTAACGTACTATATTGTACAGGCTGGTACCGATCAAAAAGCGTTGTACTAACCAAAAAATAGAGTGAATAGCTTGATTTCATTTTAGATGCTAGTACAGGTAAGTACGGACCATTCTAGTTGGTACTTAAGTCGTGGTACTGTATGGAAACTTAAATGAAAGTCCCAACATTTTTTTCACCCCCCATCACATCTTTTATCTATGAGCTATAGTTGTAGTTATAGTTTGTTTATTGTACATAATCAATTTCATTTATTGTAGACACTTCAATAAGTTCAAAGAGATTTAATGATCCAGTTTAGGCTAATGTAAGAATAGTTTTCGATATGAAGAACCATATAGTATTTTGTATTGCAACAAACATTTAGAAGGTGAAAGAATTACAAGATTAAAGAGAAATTTAGTTAAGATCAATGGTAATGTTAAACCTTATAAAAGGGTTAATCATAATATAAAATGGTAGATAAAGACTTTAATTGAAGAGCATTAGATATAGAGAGAAAGAAGACAAAGGCTAAATTATGATATGGGAAGTAGAAGTTCATTTCAAGATGATACTGATAATACTGAATTTGATATTCCTACCAAACCATAAAGGATTGCTAGAAGTTCAACTGATATGAAGAAAAGAAAAAGAAGGCAAATGCTTAATTCTTTTACTTCAAGAATAACTTCTAGAGCTCAACCTTCAATCTGCTGTGCATTACAATTTAAAGAAGCGACTCATAATTTAGATATGAAAAATAATTAGATGATGGTATAATGTAGGTATATTATTTAATGCTATACATCTTATTATTATCAGTGTGCCAATGCATGGTAGATACTGTTGCTTCTTTTTATCCTAGATATACAGCTCTAAGTATGAATGACTATAGAGGTAATCTCCTAAGTAACTCAATTACTAATATGAAAAGTTATTTAAATAAAAAAGAATGATTTGGACAATTTATATGTGTTCAATTATGTGTAATGGATGGATTAGAAGAACATATGAGCCTATTATAATATCTTATTTTATTTTACTAAAGGAATCATGTTTTTGAAATTAATTGATGTGTCTCGACTCGTATGGAAAGCTGATATTCTATTTGAGATTTTTGATGAAGTTGTGAATAAAGCTAAGTTTGAGAATATTGTACAGATTATCACTGACAATGATGCTATTTATAAAGTAGCTAGGAAAAGTTTGCAAAGCAAGTATAACTCTTTCTATTTGACTCCTTGTGTAGCACAATATATTGATTTGATGATGAAAAATATAAGAAATGCTAGATACTTTCTTATTATTGATGAGATTATACAGAAAGGCAAGAAAAGATGAGAAAGGAGTATACAAATAATAGGAATTTATGTCGCCTTGCCATCATAAGATTTGGAACTAATTTTTTTATTAGTTTAGTGTTTTGTTCAAATGAAGAAGGAATTAATGCGGATGTTTACAAATAATAAGTAAGTTGCTTCTTAGCATGTTAGATCTAATGCTAAATTAGAGGTTTCTGGATTTATATTTAAAAATCATAAATTTTAGTCCCAATGTTAGTATATCATCCAATTTTGTAAGCTTTTAGTGAGGATACTCAATTTGAAACATAGTATGAGAAGGTAACAATGAAATACTTCTATAATGCTATAGAGAGGACTAAGAAGTAATTAAGACTAATATGAAGAATATGCCTTCTTTATTCACTTCTCACCTTACAGTCATTAATGAGAGACAGGTTATTGAGGCATTTATAAATCCAAGTGTTTATTTAAGAGTAAATTTTTCAAAGAAAGCTAAAATTAATAGGGGAATACTATTTTTAGACATGAGATAATGCAAGAGCTCATTAACTTATAAATGAAGGCATACAAGGATGCTTGTAGTGATTTCAAAATACTCGTTGCAATATGGCAAAGAAATAAACTTATCTTTGGTATAGAGTTTTTCACTTTTATTACTTGTTTAAAATTAATAATGACTTCATTTTGTTTATAAAGTAATTTTTATTGTCTTATAATTTCTTAGTGGGACTAATTTGGAAGTGGTGTTCCAAAATTACAAAAGTTTACAATTTGAATTCTTAGTCAATGTTTAAGTATGACTGGGTGTGAAAATAATTGGAATATATTTGAATTCATTCATTTCCAAAGAGAAAGAATATATTGGAACATCAAAGTTTAAATAATTTAGTATTTACTCACTATAACTTGAAGCTTCAAGAAAATTATGCTTTTGTCACTAACATGTTGTTAGATGGTTTTCGATGAAGGCCAAATAACTCAAAACAACTCATAAATTAAGTTTTTTAGCACACTTTTGTTAAATTGAATTTAAAACCAATACTGACGGCAAGGGAACCAATCACAAGTAATAAATGGAAGTATTTAAGATCCAAGCATCATTTCTACGGGGAATCTAAGCTAAATTGCAAGTAATAGGCTCAATTTAGATCGTAATTATCTAGAGATTCAAGTGACAATGAAATCAAAGACTAAGATTACTAATTAAACTTAAAACTATCAATTTATGCAGAATAACTTAGTTGATAAGAAGGGCTTGTCTAATTAGACAAACTAGGTTAGGAAATGCTCTTCACTGATCAATATGGATTAAAAGTGGATTAGGAGAAATGGTCTAGGATTACTTCACTCAATCTAAGCAATGCTATGGTTAAGACAAAGCTTAATCTCTAAATATTTAAGTTAGAAGTTGGTTATGTCACAATCTTAAGCATTAGACTTTAAAAATAAGAATCTTAATAAAAAAATTCCAATGTTTAGATTATGACCCTCAAAATAAATCAATGTTTGGTTATTTAATGATTTAAATCATGTTGCTTAAAGATTTGTCCAATAAATTAAGTAGATTTCTCATATTTTAACCTATTTCTTAACTTTATCTTACATGTTTAGTGTAAAACAAGCATTAATACCATCAATAAGCAAAGAACAACTCCTACTCATACATGGAATCATATTTAACATATGATCAGATCATTTCAGAGACATTTCCCAACCAAAAACAAATTTAGCCACTCATTTGAAGCAAAAAATAAATTATTATCAAAATATTCAACATGTTCTTGAACAAATGATAATAAAATATGGAATTAATAAATGAAAATAGGTTAGAATGCATCATAAACAGACTCTAAACAAATTCAAAAGCTTGAATCACATGTATGAGCTTTAACAAACCCGAAATACAAACTCAGATCTGTAAAACAAGTTAAAAATAGTGAAAAACAAGAGAAAACAGCCCTAGAAGATGAATAATATGATTTTCTCTCTCAATTTCGGGTTTCCTTTTTGTTAATCTATTGTTTTTGGCTTTTAGGTCTCAATATACATGTTTGCTGTAAGTGAGAATCAACTTGGACAAGCTGCAGCCAAAATGGTAAGAGATCTAGCTAGAAATTTGTCAATAAGTATTACAATGGCACTTGAAAGGAGTACAACGACGGCTTATAAACACGTCGTTTTAGTCCTCTACTTTGAGAGTAAAATAATGGTTTGTTAATCACAACGACGGGCTTGCTGCTATCGCCATTTTAGTCTAAAAACCAGATTCTTTTATGCACTTTCTCATATTTTCTTGGAGAATTGACTTTTATCTATAATGTTAAACATTCAAACACATAATTCAACTCTTTAAACATCAATTGGAAGCAATTGTGCATAAAATTGGTATGAAATAGATATGAATATGCATTAAATTCCTAAGCTATCAATTTTCCTACACTTAGCTTTTACTTGTTCTCAAGAAAATCATTTAATCATCCATTTTAAAATAATTTATAAGCATAGGAAACTTAATTTGAAATTTTCCATCAACATCATTAATCAAAGTTCCTCAATCCTTCATTTCATATGATAAAGTAAGAGGTTATACAAATAATTTATCAAATCAAATCATAAAAGAGATCAAATCATTTCATGCTTCTTCTAATTTATCCTACTACCATAATTCCATCCCTTCTCAATTAGACATTAGACATTAAAAATTAAACAGATCAATGTGAGCTTGGCTTGGTTAAGAGGTCAATTAATCTTATTAATCGAAGATGAACATTTTGTCGTGAATATCTCTGGTACTTCAATTAAATCACCTCACATCAGTTGGCTACTAACACCACTCATAAACTTCAACTAATTGATTCGAAGCCAGCAGAGTGATATAAAATATTGCTCACTTTTTAACTTTTAAGCAAATCTTTTACTTGTTTTCTTTTTCTTTTCTTTTCTTTTACTTTTTTCACACTTTCTTTTTTAACTTTACTTTGCTTTTTAAATAAGGATGGTGTAAATGCATTAAGATGTAACTATTTTCTTAGCATTTATTCATTTTAAAAATAGAATGTCATTATGATCAGAAGGAATTAATCATCAAAACCATGAAATGATGTGAAATCGTTTGATCATTAATTATCAAAATTAATTGGAAACATCTTAAATTATCAAAAGAATCAAATTAAAAAAGAAAAATGGTCAATAATTAGGAAATTTTGATTTTTTAAAATTTATATATTACCTTAAAAGAGATGATAAAATGAATTGCTAAAGGACAAATAAAGTAAATGTAAAAGGTATATATCCCTCCCCTACACTTAAGTTAAACATTAGTCCCCAATGTTTATAATGCATGTAAGACAAGAAAGCAATAAGGGGAAGAAAAAGGAATAAATAGCACTCAGATAATGATATGACCAGACGATCCATTGAAGCGAAATAAACATTGATCTTGTAAGAAGCAAACTGCATGAAAGAAATAAAAAAAAAAAGAAGAACAAGCAAGATACACCAAAAAAAGGCTCCAATATATATAACTCAAGAATGTACCCAAAAGGGAGCATATACATCAACATAATCAAAGCAACGAAAGTAAATACATCAAAAGAGAATATCAAGGCCATCCAAAAACAAAAGCCCAATCTTAACAAAATAATTAGCCTAAGAACAAAAAGGGCTAATCAAAGAAAGCTAACTAGGAGGTGGCAAATGCTTTTGAACATAATCCCAAATAATACTAATCTGATATTGAACTACACCAATATGATCTATAACATCATCCACCCGAGTGTTGGCAACATCAATTTTGGCCTCAACTCGCAGATATGTCACTCAAGATGTTGAAGTAAGATCGTCTAATCATCAGAAGGAGGCATATCAAGAGGCCCACTAGTTACAAGGGGTATGGCTTTAAATGAAGCCTCATCCATCCCTTCTTCAACATCTGTAGTTGGAGCATGTGCAGGAATAGATATAGGAGCATCCTCATCATCCACTCTCTCATTGCCCTGAAGTGGCTACCAAGCTAAATTTCGCCAAACATCACTGACTTTGGCATATGCCCATGAATTTAAGCGAAGATACTCAATAATAAAACTAGGGATTGGTTGCACAACCACCTGTCCCTTAACTGAAACACTAGCGTCTAGAAGGACTCTAGTTAATAAAGCCAAAAAGAAAAAATTTTGTTGGTATGCTTATAACTAACTACATTTCGGATGCTTTACAAGATAAAAAGAGCGAGGGGCAAACCATCAATAGATCCTAGGCTATAAAACAACCTATATAAGAGATAGGTATCATCATACCTTATCTCGTAGAGGCCATTTGTATGAGGCAAAGCATTGGAACTCAATATGGCCACGATAATCCTCTTTTCAACTATCAATTGATATGTAGGGTAGTAATGCTTAACATAAGGCTTAACTAAATTCAGAGTTGTGCAAGTTGTCTCGAAAGAAAAAATAGGATCCGACTCAACATCATCTCCATAGATCCTATCCACTCAATGTATATAAGGATCACCAACATTTAGGACCCCTAAAAGAGAAGAAAGAGAAGCACGAGTGATATGGATAGATACACTATGTACCATAAAACGAATATTAAGGGGATCCTCAGCTTCTTTCTCCTCTATGTTGGCATAAAGATCACGAACAAGCACTGGGTAATATATGCCAATAAGTCCTAAAACAAGATCTCATCCCAAGGTGCAAAAAATAGCTGATACTTAAACTTTCGCGTCCAAAGCACAGGCAAGAGATCGCTCATTAAGAAACTTGTTAGGCAGGCGTTTAGAAAACCACTCATCATTTTTTTCTCACTGTAGAAACGAGAAGGCTCAAGAGCAGGTCGCTTGCGTGAGCTAGAGGCACCTTGGAACTGTCTATACGATATCGCAAACCTAGATTAAACAGAAAGTACACCAAAATTAGGCATAAGAGGAAAATTCAAGACAAACCTAGGCTAAAATATACGAATAGACCCATAAAAACGATAAAGTGGTGAAAATAAGGTGACGCAAAATTATACAGAACATGATGGGCCTAGATTAAATGCAGATTAACTTAATTCAAGACCAAAATACTCTATTATGAAATTACTAAAATGCCCCTAGTCAGAAAAAGTGCCCAAATTTTCACGAAAAACTTAATATATAAAATTGGTACCAAAATATAGAGAATGATCTAAAGAATCCAATTATACCAAAATTATGACAAGACAATATCGAAATCATCAAGAAAAATAAAAATTCAAATAGGATGAATAGTACCTTCGAACAGAAGAGACAGATTTTAGGACAAAATATGAGGTTTGATGCATAAATTGACCCTAGAATTAGATAGAGCTTGAAATTTATGAGATTTTGAGCCCTAAATCACTAAGTTTAGTGGAGATTTGGGCAAGAAATGGAAGAATTTAGGGTCTGAAACTCAGAAACGCATAAAGAGGAGAGAGAAGAGAGGGCTGGAGACGATGACTAGAAACTAAATCGGTTTCAGCTTAACAAGGAGTACAAAGAACACTTAATTGGTAGTATAATGGCATTGGTTTAATCTCACTGTTTTACTCCTAGAGGACTAAAATACGAGGTAAGCTAGGCAGACCCCTACCATTTTGAGGGTCACATTTTACTCCTCAGATTAATTTAAAATTCAAATTTCTATCTCCAATTCAACTCTAAATGTCCCCAAATTAATGCTAAACAAGGATTACATGATTCCATAGTTCAAGGACTAAAAATCTTATTGAAGAAATAACAAAATTAAGGTCGGATAACTAGCTAGGATTAAGCTTACAAAGAAAGAGGAAAAATAAGAACAAAAAAAGGGGGTAAAAAGGAAAACTAATAACAAACTTAAAAGGAACACACTCGAAACAAATCAAACAACTTAAAAGGAACCTAAGAAAATTAACAAGCTGATTTTCTTGATAAAAGAAAATAAAAGCTAGAAATTAAAAGGAATTTCTAGAAAAAGTCTTAAAAGAAAGTACTAAGCTAAACTTAACTTAAAAAGCTTTAAACAAAGATACGAAATCAACCCCAAATAAATAAAGGGAAACTAAAAAGAGAATCGAATTAAGAAAGATAAATTGAAAATAAAAAGAATAAAACAAAAACAAATAGAACAAAAAACAACCTATGAGACTTAAAACCTTGAAAAAGAAAGAAAGAAAACTAATGACTCAAGTGAAAATTAACAAAATTAATACTTAAAGAATTATCATATAAAAAAACCTAAGAGGGGTCAGATAGATTAAAAATCTCAATTTGTTCATTTATCTGATTAGGCACATAAAGCTTGGTCTATTGACTTTAAAAGATAATTATCCATTGGAAATTTCAATGGTACCATAAGGATAAACATTAAGAACATCATAAGGACCAGTTCAACGAGATCGCAATTTGTCAAGAAAGAGTTTCAAGCGAGAATCATAGACCAGAACTTTATCGTTGACTTTAAATTTATAAGGAACAATGTTTCTATCTTGCCATTTCTTTGTCCTTTCCTTATATAAATTGGCATTTTCATAGATGCTAAGATGAAATTCTTCCAATTCATTGTAATTGCAATAACCTTTTTTTGCCAGCTTTCCTGGAATTAAAATTCAAGAAATTGATTACCCAAAATGCCTTATGCTCCAATTCTACAGGTAAATCACAAGATTTACCATAAACCAAACTATATGGAGACGTAACAATAGGTGTCTTAAAAGCAGTGCGATATGCCTATAATGCATCATCTAATTTTAAAGACCAATCCTTTCTAGATGCATTAATGCTATTTTAGAGAATTAATTTGATTTTCATATTAGAAATTTCCACTTGATTTCTTATTTGTGGATGATAGGGCGTGACAAATTTATGGGTTACATTATATTTAGATAAAAGAGAATCAAATTGCCTATTGCAAAAATGGGATTCCCTATCAATAATTATAGCTCTAAGCATATCAAATCTTATAAAAATGTTCTTCTTTAGGAATTTTACCACCCTCTTCATCATTTACGGGTAATGCAACTGCTTTAACTTATTTGCTTATATAATCGACTGTGACTAAAATATATTGATTAACAAATAATTTAGGGAATGATCCCATAAAATCAATGTTCCCAAACATAAAAAATTTCACAAACTAAGATATTATTCAATAGCATTTCATGTCCTCTTGAAATGTTTCTACTTCTTTGGCATTTATCACAAAATTTTACAAATTCAAATACCTCTTCAAGCAATGTTGGCCAATAGAATCCTGATTATAAAACTTATGTGTAGTTTTAATCGGCTTGAAGTGTCCTCTAGCTTCTTTAGAATGATAATGAGTCAAAATAAAAGGTAGTATAAGGCACACATCTTCTGATTATGCCAACTCCACAAATTTTAAACAATTATGGATCATTCTAAAGAAACTTTGTTACATTTGAAAGGAACTTCCTTCACTGCTGATAAGAAAAATCATAAGGAATAACATTGCCAACTAAATAATTTACATAATCAACATACCATGGCAAGTCATCCTTAACTGGTAACAAATTCTCTTCGAGAAACATTTCCTTAATATCTTGAATAACTCTGTTTTCTAGCATTTTTTCATTTAATCTTAATGTATGGTCAGCAACAAAATTCTCAACACTCTTTTATCCTTAATTTCAATATCAAACTCTTGCAGCAATAAAGTCAGCAACAAAATTGTCAGCACTCTTTTGTCCTTAATTTCGATATCAAACTCTTACAACATCTGATCAATCTTAACTTTGTATCGAGTTTTGTCATTAAATACTTTAATGCTGCATAATCAGTATAAACTGTCACCTTTGATAAAACTAAAATACTTTAATGCCGCATAATCAGTATAAACTGTCACCTTTAATAAAACTAAGTAAGAAAAAATAGCCAGAATGTAGCGTTAGAAGATGGCAGGGGCATTACACATTCTAAAAGGCATATTCCTATAAGCGAATGTTTCATAAGGACAAGTGAAAGTAGTTTTCTCTTGATCCTCATAGACTACCAATATTTGTAAATTCCTACTATATCCGCCCAGTGCATAATGAAAGATGTGCCTCGCTAATCTTTTTATAACTTGATCAATAAAAGGAAGTGAAAAATGGTCTTTTCTAGTGGTGTCATTCAATTTTCAATAATCGATACACATACGTCACCCAATACCTTTGTTGTTGCTATTTGCTCGTTTTGCTCATTTTAAATCACGGTGATACCCCCTTTCTTTAGTACCACTTGAACTGGACTAACCCAAGGTGAATTAGAAATAGGATAAATTATTCTAGCATCTAGCAATTTAATCACTTCATTTTTCACAACTTTCTTCATATTATGATTTACTCTACGTTGCGGTTGGATAAAAGACTTATTTCCTTCTTCTATAAATCTTATGTGTACAAATTGAAGGGCTTAATCCTTTGATATCCCAAATTTTCCAGTCTATAGCCTTAATATGCTCTGGCAATACTCTCAATAACTTGTCCTCCATACTTTCATTAAAAAACGATGATATTACAATAGGCAATTATAATGGGGGACTAAAGAAAGCATACTTAAAATGTGAAGGAAGGGACTTTAATTTCAAATTTGGTGTCTCTTCTATTAATGGCTTTTGCAAAGGCTTGATAGACCTTTTCAAAATCTTAAATCTCTTTAAGGGATGCTACCTCGAAGATACCTACCTTGCATTTAGAGCTCCTAAAGCTACACCTATTTCTTTTTCATTCAGGTCTCCTGACTGAGTATGAATTAATACCTTCTGCAAAGGATCAGAACATAATATCATTGAAGGGTCACTCATACGATGCTAAATTCCTATAAAGTTACAACAGTCGTTATTCATTAGATGTTGCATTTCTTTAGACATATTGAACTCTACTTTCTCATCTTGAAAGTGTAAAATTAACTTTCCACCATGCATATCGATTAGTGACATCGTTATAGCCATAACTAGCCTTCTAAGAATAATAGACACCTTATAATTTTCTTCCATGTCCAATAATAAGAAATCCAGAGGAAAAATAAATTTATCATCTTTTATTAAGACATCCTTAATAATTCCTCATAGATAGGTAATAGAAAGATCTGCCAACTGTAAAGAAACTAATGTAGGCTTTAGTTCTTCTAATCCTAATTTCTTGAAAATAAAGAAAAGCACTAATTGATACTGGCACTAAGATCCATAAGTGCTCTCTCTATTTCTAAATTTCCTATGGTACAAGGAATGATAAAACTACTAAGGTCCTTTAATTTAGGATGCAATTTCTTCAACACAATTGCAGAACATTCTTCATTCAATTTCACAGTTTCATAATCTTTTAATTGTGCTTCTTTGATAAAATTTCCTTTAAAAACTTTTCATAATTTGGCATTTGTGCTATGGTTTTCAGTAAATAGGATGTTAATGTTCAATTTTTAAAACATTTCAACCAAATTTCCAAATGGCTTATCTAATTTTGCATTATTTAACCTTTGAAGGTAAGGGATTGGTGGTTGTATTTGATATTGACTTCCACTAACCACTTCCTTACCTTTCTCTTTTATTTTTCACTGCTTTCACTACTATTTCATCATTTTGCTCAATTACTTCTTCACCCTTCTTTTCTACTTCCCTATTCTTCACTTCCTTACCAATTTTTAAGGTAATGACCTTTGCATGCTCCTTAAGATTGGCTTCAGTTGTACTTGGTAGCTTACCAAGAAGTCTTTCCTATAAAAGTTGAGCTATCTGGCTAACTTGAGTCTCTAAATTTTTAATGGCTACTTTATGATTTTGCAACTGAACTCATTACCCTAAATGAATTTCAACATTGTCCCTTATAAACTTGATTTTTCTAATGGAGGTGGATTTGATCTAAATCCTGATGATGAATCTCTTTGTATCTGAGCTGGGGGTTGGTAAGTGTTTTGATTATCTCTCCAAGAGAAGTTTAGGTAGTTTCTCCATGCAGAATTATAGGTATTTTAATATGGGACATTCCTTTCCCTATTATAGCTCACATATTATGCTTGATCAGGCTTTCTAGTAAAAGGACTACCTACTTGGAAATCTAATGACATATGGGAGGAACTACCACAATGTTCACATTCAATTGGATTTTTAATTTCACTACTTCCAACGCCACTTATCAAACTATCCAACTTCTTATTCAAAATATCCATTTGGGCTACTAAAGCAATTGTATCATTAATAGCATGCATCGTATATGGTTTTCTTTGATGACGTTCAGAGTTGTATTGAAAACTGTTAGTTGCCAACTCATCAACAAGGTTATACCCTTTCTCTAGAGTCTTACACATAAAACATCTGCCAACTGCAGCATCTATAATGCAAAGAGTATAGGGTGTGAGGTTTGTATAAAATATGTCAACTTGCTGCCAAGTATTAAAAACATGGCTAAGACATTTATCCAACATTTACCTATATCTTTCTCACTCCTCATATAAGCTCTCATTTTCATATTATACAACGGAGCTAATTTCTTTAAATTTAGCAATTTTTATAGGTGGGAAAAAATTAGCTAGAAACAAATTTATTAACTCATCCCCTATTGTAATGGAACCAAAAGGATGAGTATTGAGCTATTCTCTAGCCTTGTCTCTAAGGGAAAATGGTAATAATTTAATCCTAATAGCATTATCAAAAACTCCGTTACTTTTGAAAAGATCACATATATTTAGAAAACTTTGTAAATATTCATTTAGATCTTCAAGATATGTTCCACCGAACCGAAAAGCTATAACCATTGAGAGTATACTATGAGGGATTTCAAAATTATTGGCATTAATTTTAGGTCGCGCAATGCTAGCCATAGGTTGCCCTATGTTACTTAGTGCTAAATCCATCATATCCAAGGGTTTAGCACCCTCCCGAGTTCTATTGTCTATTTATTCATTGGATCTATTTTTTATTCAAGTGATTATTCACTAGAAGTCTATACTCCTATAAATTTAGTTGCATCCGCTCGAGTTTCCTTCTTTTATTTCCTAAGTGGTAGCTCAATCTTCGAATCAAATTCTAACTTCTTAGGTTTTTGTCCCCGAGTAAGTATACAAACTAAAATACACAAGGAATTAAAACTAACTAACTAACAATAAAAACTAACAAAATAAAACACATGCATTCAAACAAAGTAGGACAACAAATTTAATCAATATAAACAATATAAACAACTCTAAAGTAATCTTCACCAAACAATCCTAATATTCCAATTATGAATAGCATCGTTCCTTGACAATGACACTGAAAACTTGTTGGATGGTTTTTTATGAAGGACAAATAACTCAAAATAACTCATAAATTATATTTTTTAGCACACTTTTCTCAAATTGAATTTAAAACCAACACTGATGGCAAATGCACTAGTCACAAGTAATATATAGAAGTATTTGAGATCTAAGTATCATTCTTATAGGGATCTAAGCTAAATTGCAAGTACTAGGCCCACTTTAGATGGCAACTATCTAGAGATTCAAAAGCAAATGAAATCAAAGACTAAGATTACTAATTAAACTTAAAACTAACAATTTATGTAGAAGAACTTGGTTAATAAAAAAGGTTTTTCTAATTAGATAAAATAGGTTCGGAAATGCTCTTCAATGATCAAGATGGATTAAAAGTTGAATAGGATACTTGTTCTAGGATCACTTCACTCATTCTAGGCAATGTTATGGTTAAGACAAAGCTTAATCTCTAAATACTTAAGTTGGAAGTTAGTTATGTCACAATCTTAAGCATTAGGCTTTAAAATTAAGAAGCTTAATCCAAAAATTCCAATTTTTAGATTATGACCCTCAAGATAAATCAAAGTTTGGTTATTTAATGACTTAAATTAGATTGCTTAAAGATTTTCCATAAATTAAGTAGATTTCTCATATCTTAACTTATTTCTTAGCTTTATCTTACATGTTTAGTGTAAAACAAGCATTATTCCCATCAATAAGCAAAGAATAACTCCTAACCATACATGGAATCATAGTCAACATATGTTCAGATCATTTTAGAGACATTTCCCAACAAAAAAAAAATTTAGCCACTTATTTGAAGTAAGAAATAGATCATTCTCAAAGTTCTCAACATGTTCTTGAACAAATGATAATAAAAGATGGAATTAAGAAATGAAAACATGTTAGAATGCACTATAAACAAGCTTTAAACACGTTTACAAGCTTGAATCGAGTGTATGAGCTTTAGCAAACCCCAAATACAAACTCAGATTTGCAAAATAAGCTAAAAATAGTGAAGAATAAGAGAAAACACCACTAGAACAAGATTAATGTGATTTCTTTCTCAATTTCGTGGTTCCTCTCTGTTAATATGTTGTTTTTAGCTTTTAGGTATCATCAATATATATGTCTGCAGTAAGTGGGAATCAACTTGGACAAGTTGCAACCACTGGGGTGAGAGATCTAGTTGGAAATCTGTCGATAGGTACCACAACTACACTTTAAAGGAGTACAACAGTGGCTTATGAACATGCCATTTTAGTCCTCTACTTGAAGAATAAAATGGTGGCCTACTGAGCACAATGGCGGGCTTGCTTCTATCACCGTTTTAGTCCAAAAACTAGATTCTTTTATGCACTTTCTTGGATTTTCTTAGAGAATTGGCTTCCATCTGCATTGTTAAACATTACAACACATAATTTAACTATTTAAACACTAATTGGAAGCAATTGTGCATAAAATTGGCATGAAATAGATATGAAAATGAATTTGAATAAAATTTTTCAATATTTCTTAATGATTTAATTTTATTTTTTTATTAGGGCTCTTAATAAAAATATTTTTATAAATCTAAATTACCTTGACCATATCGATGTCTAGAAGGATTAAGTTTCTAAGGAGCTAAGTTTTATGGATGAACATGACTTATAAGATAACCTTGGTTAAGAGTGTATTGATAACCTTGGTTACGAGAGTATTGATATGTCCTTTCGTACATCAAACTTGAATGATGGTGATAATGAGAGTCCTCTTAATGATGAGGATTTGTACTAAATAAAAATTAGAATAAATGTAATTTGAGCAGATATACCGTGAAATGAGGTTTTAAGTTTTTATGTATCTCTTTTTTTAGCTCCGTTTTTTTATGTATATGCTCAATTTTACATATACAATATAAATAACTTTTAACTATAACTTCTTTTATTTCCAATTTCACTTTCGCTTTACTGTGTTCCTTGACACAAAGACTTATCATCATGCTTATGATTTTATATTTTATTCTTATTATATAATGTTTAGATATAATTAATTCAATACATATATATATGAATGCATGTGAATGCTTATGGTTTTATGTTTTGATCTTATTGTTTGATGTTTTGATACAATTAATTGAACTTTATATGTAAGCTGAATGATCTTTCTTTATGTTAATTCTAATTATTTTTTCTATAATAAATACATGAAGAATATTATTAATAAGTATAAAAATATAGTTATTATTATGTCAAATTTATATTATTATTGATTTTTGAGATAAAGTTAAAGTAAAGTTAAAAATATGTAGTACAATACATAATGGACTATTTTTTAAATTCAAAGAATAATTTATAATTTTAAAAAATTATTTGAAACAGTACCTAGTATTAACTTGTACCAGTGTAGTATCATACTAGAACCAAATTCATTACAAATATCAATACGATATTAAAAACGTTGCACAAAAGCCAATGATTATAAAGTTACTTTGATTAAGGGGCTTACATGGAAAGTGTTAATCTTACAACAGTCATAATATTAATATAATGATAGGATTGTAAAGTTTTGTAACAAACTTGTAAAAGTCATAACATTAGCATAAAATTAGGCTTATTTATAGCTATATTCATGTATAAATACCCCTTTTGTAATGATTTAAACATATAAAAATATAAACAATTTTATTTCTCAAATCCTTTTCTTTTCTTTTTACATGGTATCAGATCCTTCTTTATAAAGTAGGATAGTATCTTAGCCTCGTAGTTATTAACTTTTGGAAGAAAATTTGTCACCCAATCAATGTTTGTTATATACTAAACTCTTTTACTCCTTAAGACAATTAAAAAGACATAAAAATCATCTCCTAACTCGCCCCACCTCACGTGCCCATACGTGTTACCAAAAATCAATTGCCAAATTTTGAAACTCTCTTAGTCAGAGGTAGAAGACGACTAGAAATGACATTGTTATATATATTCAACTAAAGGTTTCAACATTTTATTAGACCATGTAATCACTAGATAGTTGGTCCCATTGCCACGTTAGCTCTGTTAGGCCCCAAAACCATATCATTAGACATGCCATATTGGGTCCCATAACCCCGTCATACCCACAATTAACTTGGGTCACACTACCATGTCATCTGACACATTAGTACTTATGTTAACTGTATATGAATCAAATTAACACATCACCTACCACATCATACCCACGTCATTATTAGTTCAAATGGTTCAGTTCAAACCAATTTGATCAGTGTTTGACTGACCGCTTTACTTATTTTTTACCATACTTTTGTTGAACCAAGGGAGGTTCCAATCTTGGTTTTGATGATAACAAAACATGCTTAATCACTAATGGTTTGAG
>JAOXYD010244876.1:0-16818 GCA_028565735.1 Pinacopodium congolense
ATATAAGCGTGGTTTATAAGTCTTTATATAATATTGAAAAAATTTTATTTCTTGATGAATATAAGATACAATATCATTCAGAAATATAATTTTAATTATTAATATTATTTTAATAGTTTATACTAGATTCAATTTAGTTAGAATTATTATTTATTAATTACATTATAATATATATTAGTAATTTATTTATATTTTTATTATATA
The DNA here is from genome assembly GCA_028565735.1 of Pinacopodium congolense. Classification (NCBI taxonomy): domain Eukaryota; kingdom Viridiplantae; phylum Streptophyta; class Magnoliopsida; order Malpighiales; family Erythroxylaceae; genus Pinacopodium; species Pinacopodium congolense. Next base: position 205 of record JAOXYD010244876.1, read on the forward strand.
TTTAATTTTATAATATATTTTTACTTATTTTTATAATTTATAAATTTTATTATCTTATACCGATTTAATACCAGTTTTATAACGAGTTAATACTGGTTGAACCTTTAAACTTTAAACATCTCACTTCATCGGTTCGATGTCTGGTCCAATTTTGAAAACATTAGTGGTTACTTCATCGGTTATCTTAAAAATTCAAAGGGTTACAAATTTTATTGTTCTAACCATAGTATGAGAATAATTGAGTCTAGTGATACTCGATTCATGTAAAATGGTCAAATTAATGGGAGTGAGAAACCACGAAAAGTGGATATTTAAAAGAATCGAGTTGAAACTCCTCCATCAAGTAATATTTCCTTAGTTATTGTTCTTATTATTGTATCACAATTACGCATCATACCGGAATAACGAATTGATATTCTAAAAACGAATTGATATTCTAACTCCATAAATTAACCATATTAATGAAAGTGATGCCACAAGAAATAGCATTAAGACAGTCTATAAGATATAAAAGACTGGTTATTTTGAATGATTATGAGGTTTATTCACTTAAACATGAATGTGACTTGACCAATGATCAGGATCCAGTCTCGTTCAAACAAGCCATGAAATGTAACAATTCTGAAAAGTAGTTAAATGCTATGAAAGAATAGTTGAAATCAATGGATGACAACAAAGTCTGAAAATTAGTTAAGTTTCCAGAAGGTGCAAAGAAATTAGGTTGTAAACGAGTCTTTAAGACCAAACATGACTCACAGGGTGACATTGAAAGGTATAAAGCCAGACTTGTTACTAAAGGTTATACTCAAAAGGATGACATTGATTATAAAAAGACATTCTCTCTAATTTTAAAGAAGGATTCTTTAAGAATTATTATGGCTCTGGTATAATTTAGAGATTTACCAAATGGATGTAAAGACCATCTTTCTAAATGGTGACTTGGAAGAAGAAATGTATATGAATCAACTGGAAGGTTTCTTAACCATAGGAAATGAATAGTTGGTGTGTAAATTAAAGAAGTCAATATATAGACTGAAACAAGATTTCTGACAATGGTACATTAAGTTTAATGATATCATTATATCATATAGTTTTATAGAGAACATTATTGATCAGTGTATCTATATAAAGGTCGGTGGGAGTAAGTTTATTATATTAGTCCGATATGTTGACAATAATCTTCTTATTACTAATGATATTATTTTGTTATATGATGTAAAGAATTTTCTCTATAATAATATGGAAATGAAAGATATATGTGAAACATCATATGTGATAAGAATAAAAATATTTCGTGATGGATCACAAGAATTATTAGTATTGTCTCATAAAGGTTATCTTGAGAAAGTATTAAAGAGATTTAGAATAGAAACGTGCTCTATAAGAATAGTTTCAATTCAGAAAGAAGAAAATTTTAGTTAAATACAATGTCCAAAGAATGATTTGGAGCGTAAGAAAATGGAATCTAAAAAAATCATTAACAAAGATCATATAATATCGCAAACCTCCTATAGTATCATGAGGAATATATCCCTAAACATTTAAATAAATCAAGTTAAATGGTGTAAAAAAACAAAATCATTATTAATCAAAAATAAAATATGACTTTTAGAAAATTTACATGAAGTATAATCAAAGGTTTAGACTTGACCTGGCCCAAAGAACCAGCAGAAATTAATGATTTAAATTTGATGGTCAAGATGAAAGTATCATATATGAGATGTAATAATACTGACAATAAGTTTGGATGGAAGATAGGGAAAGATAATTTAAAACATTCATCAAATCTTACGGCTTATCCTAAAGATCTTGTTTGTTTGTGAATCCTAACATTGCAACCCCTAAGTTAACACAATATTCATATAATTAACATAGATGAGATTTAAGAAGAGCTTAGGAACCAAAAAAGTATCAGTCAAAGACAAGATAGATATTTAAATAATGCTTATATTTTTAACATGCATAGCTGAGTTATCAACAATGGGGACAATATGTGAATTATAAAGAGTTCTTAAAGAATTAATTGTGGAAGAGTTAGAAGTCATATAGTTATAATAAGCAAAATTAAGGTATTATGAAGAGGAAGCACTTGATCTGATAGACAAATCAAGAGAGAAAATAATACCAGAATATAGTTGAAGTTGTTGTAGAAGGACTAATGATCTCTCGAGGAGAATTGAGTCGATGTAGATGTATTCTCCATTATACCTTCCATGGCAATAGTATACTGAAAGGACTTAAAAGAGTTGCCTTATTTGAGTCTTTTTCTATATTTTAAGATGTTGTAACTGGTTTTTTTCAATAATTGCAAATTATCTTCTTCTTAATTGAGTTATGAGAGAAATAATTCTAATAAGATGAGAATTGAGTGGAAAGAACAAAACTAGTAGATAGAATATATTTCTTTAATTAAAGGATGTTTAGTTGGTTCTCTTCTATAATTAGTTACTTGATTATAGTATGTAATGATCCTCGATAAAGAAGAGAGCTCCAAATATACTCAATCATCTATAAAAGTCATCAATAGGTATCTAATATACTTTTGATCACAAAGATTATCATAAATAACTATAGATAGATTGGCTTTATTGTTATTATATGTGATGAATTCATTTATAAATTTAAAATGGATAGATATCATTAGATATAGAATAGTAGTCTTTTTAAAAAATCGTGCTTCTTTACTAGTGCTATACTGTTGGAAATTAAGTTTGACTCCTTTGAATAGGTATTACGAAACCTTGATAAAATTTAATGATTTATACAGTCCCAAGATACTAGACGTTCTACGAATATACCTTCTGCTTTATTTGCCCTTTGAATAGATTTAGGGATTTATATAGTAATAATAAGCAAAAAAAAAAAGTCTACTTTTGAGGAAACTACACATTTTCTTAGACGTTGAATCATAGTTGAATTCATTAAAATAGAATTTATTAGTTGAATAATGTGTCTAGAGGTATTTATAATACATAAAAGAGAATATTCTTGACAACAAAGTTTTAAAAACACACAAAAATAAAGAAAACTATATTTAAAGTTGGAAATAGACTAATTTGACCCTAAAAATGAGTTTAAAGTACCCTAAGAGCATGTTTGGAAGTGTTTATAATTTTAATTTTTTGTTTCTATTTTTTTAAAATACAAAAACTAAAAAATAATATAAAATTTTAAAAATATAATATAAAATTTAAAAAATTAAAAAATTAAAAAATATACACAAAATATATAAAAATATAAATAAAAATTAAATCCAATGAACTTTTAAGAATCAGTATGAGTTATAAAAAATTACTATAGAAATAAGTGGACCGATTTGTCAAAGGCTAATCGATACGTTTGAATCAAACCGGCTGAGCTAATGATGACATAGATGCTATCGTAGTAGATGACATGGCAATAGGAACCTTAAATGTGATGTGTCTGATCATGTGGATGACACGTGATCCAATACAGTTCTAACTCATGGTCTGCTGCTAATTGGATTTCTTTGGTTTTGATATGCAAACAATGTTGTTTCAATCGTCTTCTATCTTTGACAAGAGTTTCAAAAATTGGACATCTAATTTTTTATGGTACGTGTAGGTGCATATATAGGAGTTAGGAGATGATTTTTGTGCCTTTGTAATTGTTTTAAAGAGTAGAAAAGTTTAGTATGTACCAAACAATATTTGGACCGTCAAATTTCCTCCAAAAAGCTAATAACTCTAAGCAATAGAATTACTTGTATTTATATATATCTAAACAATTAAATAGAAGGGATATTTTATGTGGACTTAGCTATAAACAAACTTAATATTATGTCAACATTTCAACTGTGACAAGCCTAACTAACGTTATATCAATGTTACAACTGTTAAATGGGATTGTAACTCATGTAAAATTAACGCATTTCACATGTTTGACATATATGGTGTGTTATTCACATCAGCCAATATTTTTCAGAGTTGTAGCTTCAAATGAACATAATCAGAACCATTTTATATCCTAATTCTCGACATAGTCACTAAAATGATGGATAAATAAAATTACATCGTTTTATATTGAAAGCATAACACGGTGAGATTTAAAAATTTATTCAACTTTAAAAAGATATAATTTTGGTCATTTCCACACATAGTGAAGATCTGGTACTGGGGGCCAGTCCATGTAACCATAAAGGCCATCTTCAAAAGCTCTCCAAGCACATGTCCATTGACATCTATCGACATCTCTTTTGGCATCAAATGCTTTAAAACCTATATATTTATCTCCCCAGTAACTATCGCAGGAGAACAGGGTTGTACCCCAGAAGTTGACACGGAACCTCCATTCATATGGCTTTCCAACTTCAACCACATGGATTCCCAAATCATCATCTTTAGATTTGCAGTGAACAGTGATGTTGGATCCGTCCTTCATTTTATTAAAAATCCGAACACTGGTTGGATGCAGAAAACTTTCTTCAGATGCTGCAAAGGTAAGCTTTACCGAAGTGAGGAAAAAGGATAATAACATAAATTTGTACAAGAAATTCATGCTTGATTTAAATTTCGTATTCATTTCTGTAGAATTGATTATTAGTCATTGGCATACACCGCTTCAATTTATAGGCTGAAGAGTCTTTCCACATTGTTTGACCATTAAGGGAGTGCATTCATTATGTATATTAAGACAAATTATGAAATGATGATAATTAAATATGCATTAAAATTTTGATTATTTAACTATTTTTGACATATCCAATACACTTGCAGGTATTTATATATTCATTAGAAAATGGGAAGGTACATTAAACACAAACTCATAAGGCTTTTGTAGATTTTTATAGGAAGTTAGTTCTCTTGGTTTTTAGAAAAAAATGAACTTCTAGCAAAATTCTTTAGTAAAAGACATATTTAGAACCTCGAAGTTATGTATTCAAAACATTTGAGAAAATTTTTTAAAATGTTTATTTACCTATTATTATCTCTTGTTTTTCCCCTTACAAGACATAATTACATGTTAATAATTTTAACTTTGTACTCGATATATTAATATTATGGTAAACTTATCATATTTATCCAATAATATAATTAAAAAAATTTCACAGAAATATATACAATTTCATTTATTAGAAGTTAAGAAAACTATTAACTAAAATTTAGAAAATAAAATATTTATTTGCATATAAAAAAGCGGAAATTTTAAGCAAATTATTTTAATTAATTAATTAATTTTACCAATGTCATAGATACTTTAGTATGAGATATATGATGAAATATTAAGAGTATATTTGAAAAATATCAAAATTTTTATGAAAAATTTTCTAAATACAAACTTGTATTTTATAATAAAATTTGAAATTGTTTTCAAGAAAAGAAATTTAAATTTTTTATATTTACAAAACTTTTATAATAATAATTTACTATGAAATTTTATTAGATTGAAAACCTCTCAAAGAAATATCTTCAAATATTTATTTAAATTTTGGTAGCTTATTCTTTAAGTATATTCACTAAAATGCTAATAAAATTTGGATTGTGGGGTTTTTTTTTCGATAAACCATGCTGCTTGTTCACATTCCAAAATAACAAAACAAGGCAGACAAGAAGTGCGACCCGGGGGAAACAAAACAACAAGCCGAAGGTGCTCAGCCCTTGCACCAAGTGGAACAAACAGAAACAAATAGAGCTGAAAATATTTAACAGGACCCTGCTTCAGGTTTCATCTTGGTAAGGGGCCCTGGACAGTTTCCTCGGAATCCTTCCTTGGCAGCCTATATTTCCTGGACATATCTTAATATAGACTTCCTTCCGTTATGTTTAGTGTTTTATATAGCGAATAGCAAAATTATTGCATTCATGTTGTAAAAGCTATTCTAATAATTTTATACAAATGAACATAGTTTTCATATACCTATGAGTTCTCTTTGTAAAATTAGGATAATTGTATTTTTAATGATAGAAATAAATTATTTTCCAGATATAAACTATGCACTCATATTTTTTATAATTGTTACAGTGAGTGAGTAAAGTTTGGCAAATATTTTTAAAAAATTTATTTGAGATATTTGATGGAATTTTAAGGGTGTATTTAACAAGAATTCTCAAAATTTTCGGTCAACAGAGGTGAGCAGAAAGCCACAAATCGAGAAGGATCGACGATGCAAGGCTGTTTGGTAGGTTATCTAGTTTTAATTGCTCATGTTAAACGATGGAATTCATGTCGTTTTCTTTGATGCAGGGGTTGAGACAATGGTTCCTTGTTTTACTAAACTTTTTAATTATCAATTTCCTTTATTATTAATTTATTGGTTTAAATTTTCAAATTTTTAAAAGATTTCCAAAGGTTATTTTATACTTCTGACATGTTTTTGTGTAATGTATAAATATAAGAATAATTTTAAGAACATAAACTTAAAATAATTATTAGTTAAATGTGTCTTGAATAAAATTTTAAGAACGAAAGCTATCAAGCTTGTTCAAAAATCCAATATTTTTTCAAACTTATTCATTTTGATCGTGAGCATATTTATATCAAACTTTTTGTCATTGGTGAATCTTAATAATATGTAAGTGACAAGGGTAGTTTCATTCCTTGATTTAGTGTTGTCTCATCTTTTAGACATCTAATTAATAAATTTTCTAATCCAATTTTTAAATTTACCTAATCACTTTTTTACGACTTTTTATTAACATTTGTTGATAAAAATTTTACTCTGTTCTCAATTGAGGAGATTGCCAATAAGCCATAAACAACAGTATGTGCTACAAAGAGCCGATCATAGCAGATTGAGAGTTTTTACCCCCTGGAAGAGTTAAAGTGTAAAGCCCATAATTCAATCCCTTTTATGTTGGGCTACATTTGACTTAGAAATTTTTAATAACCCGACCTTTCCCATTGGATTTACATTTATACTAGGCTGTTAAACGAAGCAACTTGCTAAATCCCCTTCTTCTCCATGTTTCAACAAATTTAGTGTGCTAAAACTTCCCATTACTCTGAATGTAAGTATTTTGTTTCTTTTACTGCATGTGTATTATTCCTTCATTCTTGTACTCATTAGTTCACTTGGCAATAGAATAGGAAAGAGTTGAGAAAGAACAACCCAAAATCTCGTTGAAAGGTGAACTTCACTCTCCCTAACCGAATTTTATCCATGATTTCCTTTGATTAGTGACTTGAAATTGATGTAAAGCTTGATTCTTGGTTGGAAACTTGTTTTAGTTATTTTAATTGTTAAAATTGGGTGTAAAAAAGAGTTGGAAATAATCTGTTCGAATTTTTGGAGAAGAAAAGAGAGGGGAACCAAAAGTAAAAAGAGGAAAGAAATTAAGAAGAAGGTAAAGAAAAGAAAAAAAAAAGAAAAGAAGAAAGAGGAGAGGAAGATGAGAAAGACGTGTTTAGAGAGAGAGAGGGGGATGAGAGGTTGAAGATGAGGTTATTTTTTGAAATTTTTAAAATTTTTTAATTATGGATTTTACAGTTCTTTCCCTTTAAAAGAAATTTCGTCTTCGAAATTTACTTCGTACTGAATTTCTAACATATGATGATACTATTGTCCTACATCAACCTATACATTTCAAATAGTTTTCCTCTACTAACAATGATGTCTCCACAAATATCATACCATCGATACCTCTCATATCTTCATCTACCTAATATAACTCTCATAATTCATCTCTATATATGTCAAAACTCTAACTGCCTCAATCTCAAATGTAGATCGTCCTCGAAATTTACTTCCTACTGAATTTTCAACATATGATGATACTATTGTCATACATCAACCTATACCTTTCAAATAGTTTTCCTCTACTAACAACGATGTCTCCGCAAATATCATACCATCAATACCTCTTATATCCTCAACTACCTAATATAACTCTCATAATTCATCTTTATATATGTCAAATCTCTAACTACCTCAATCTCAGATGTAGATATGACATGACACGTATTAGATCGATATCATCACTTCATAAAAATATGAAAAAAAGTTAAAGATTTAATATTACAGTTAACCAATAACATGATAACCCAATTGTTATGAAAATTCTGTTTTGACTCTAACAATCTCATACGATCCAATATATTTCAATCTTAATTTCTATGTCCTTCCCAATTGAATAATATATATGTAATGCGACCCTCTTCAAAAATGCCTTATTATTAACACCATAATCTCATCTCATATCAATTTTTTTTTACCCTTTCTCTTTTATTTCCTAAATCAACGCTGATCCATCTAATATTTAGCATCTCTAATATTCTAACGTATCAAATCTTTATACTATGTAACACACAATGCATCACAAAATAACATTAAGAGATTAAAGTAATTATTATTGTATAATCAAACTCCATCAAAACATACATCAATTCTAATTTCCTTCAAAATGCAACACCATAATATAGAATGGTAACTATTATCATAAGTAACTTCATCAAATACCCGTATTCATCACAATTTCTTTCAAAGGCAGCACACAAGCCTACAACATATTGTTAAATGTTTACTATCAAATTGCTAACAATTTGTGAGTGAAAATCTATACTTAAATTTAATTGTATACCCAATGCTAACTACATCTCATCCAATATCAATAAGTAAAACATATATCTCAACCTAGACCAATAGACATTAACACCTCAATTAACTCTTTTTTTAATCCACATAAGAAATCATCAACAGTTATTTCAACTCTATCGTACTCTCTAAAAGTTTTTCCATTACATTCATTTTTTTCTCGTTTCATAAAATTCACCAAACAATGTGAATAAGTATCATAATATAGGTTAAATTCTATTTTTTTTTCAATTTCCTAAAGTGGTTTTATCCATTTAAGTAGACATAAACCATATTACTTTCTAATTGAAAAAAAATCTCTCCTATACAATTTCATTTCATAATTTATCTATCAAAACAATGCATGTAATTTCATCAAGTTTCAAATTCATCACATGTATTATCCAACAATAACCTTACCTCTCCCAGTCATTCATAATCACGAAATCCATCAATCAATGTAATGTAAGTAATACTTATTTACAATCAACCCTTTCTTAATATGTAAAATCTCAAAATAATAATTACCTGAATAACACCAAACTCTATGAAATTCATAATTATTGCCTAATAAGTTCAACCTTTCTTAATATTAGTTACTCTATAATTTACATCTTATAAGAAATTAAGTCTCCAACATTTATGAAACATAAATTACCACCATTTTTTTCACCAAACAAATAGTATTGTCTCTGACATCTCATTTCTTTTCCATAACATACACACATGAATACTTGTAGGACTATTTAGTTAGTACTTATCCTAATTCGATTAAGTACATTTGAAACATAAATCGCATTAACTCATCCCTATACACCTATAAATCAACAGCCACGTTGTCCCCATGAACTTATTTATCATACTCATATCCATTAACTTTACCTTACTTATCCCTATAATTGTAACCTTTTCGCAAAGACCACAAAGAATTCCATATCACATACATCAAAATCTCTTCCTTTTAAATTGATTGATCCTCTCCAAAATCTTAACTAACCCTATTGTATAAATCATAACTCATTTAACCTTAATCATAAAAATCTAATATATCATGAATATGATATGATCGCTAATGTCTTGTTGTTAATATCACGCTTCCACTGCACCTATCAATCCATTTTCAAAATTATATCAAACCTATCAATCTATTCTCAAAATTACATCAAACTCCTTTCTATCCATTCTTAAAATTAATTCAAAATTTATCCAATACATCACTATCAATTAACCTCTAAATCCATTTCATAATTTCTTAATTATTTCAAAATCACCCTAGGAATGTATACCCGCTCTGATAATTCCTTAATTTATCTCACCTTTGCCCTAAGAATGTATACCCACTCTGATAATTCCTTAATTTATCTCACGTTCGCCCAATTTACATATACTCGCTCTGATACCACTAAATGTAAGGCCGCCAAAATTTTCATCCTTAAATCTACCTGTTCTGATGCCTATATAGAAATCTAAAATCAAAATTCCCAATTGTGGTAACCCTAAAACCGCATTGAATTGAAACCAATCAAAACCATAACTAAAAGACAATGGAGTTAGAATAATATCTTTTCCACTTGACTAGTTCACCTAATATTTTATCATCACAAGCAACCAAAAAAAAAAAAAAACCAACTTGGCCACCTCAAAATCAATAAAATTAAACAAGTAGACTAAGGTCCGCCAAAAGAATCTAGCTTCTAAAAAATATCAACGAGCAAGGAGTGATCTGCCAACTCAGTAAGGGAAAATAGAATGTAATCTTTCATGCAGAATAAATCAAAGAACAACAATAATATTTTAACCCATCAACATCATGCAACTATTAACAAAATATATTTTCAATTGACAGATATAATGCTACCAATATATGTGTCTTTCATCATACAATAACACAATCATCACAAAATCTAAACAGAGTATGTACACATAATTATGTAATCATTTTATCCATATTTTTATCCTTTTTCTCATTAGGTCCCTGCTTAACCTAGTAGAACTATGTTCAATAGTATATCGGCTCATCTCATCATCAGAATCTCAATTATCTCCATGTGAATATGAAAAATAGATTAGCATAGGGTACCCCTCACTCAATATCATCCAATCTGGTACCCCAGTACTACTTCGGTACCTAGCAATTAGCACAGGATATCTCCGGATTTCATAATACCTCAGTACCACTCCAGTACCTAGTTACCAACACAGAGCATTTCTAGGACTCAGGATGCCCTAGTACCTACTTTATGGATAGGTACTTAGCTACATCTCAAACACATCATAATCATTATCTTACATGACCCTTGAATATATCCTATCCTAGGTAAGCTACCATTCTATTAAATCTGTTTATTCAATCAATCTTTCTCACTTTCAATCACTTATGCCTCATGATGCCATAACAAGATACTCATAATCATACATTCTTACAACTCCAATATTCATGTCATACACATCATTAATACATATATGTTTCCACTAATGAAATCATACTTCACACAACATACAATACCATCACATATCCAATGCATGAATATATCTTCACAAGATTCATAATATAATCACATGTTAGCTATTCAAATAAACAAATACATTTGGAAACACATATTGAATGAATTAATTCGAAGGTATTACTTATTAATAAAATTATAGTTTCTACCATATATCACATCTTCACATATTTATCATGCAATTCATTATTTTCAAGATTCATAATATATTTACAAAACACATCTTCACACATCCAACATAATTATACCCTTTAATCAACACAAACAATTTATCATAATTTAGACACATAATCCATTTTAGTCATATAATACATCAAATTACCTAATAAGAGTACATCCTAATTAACTACTTACCTGTACTTTGTATTCAATCGTATTCTGACATCAAGTTCAAACTACTAACTCCTTTCTTTTTTTCCCTAAAACATAAAATATTACAAAAATATTATCAAATCCAATTTAAACTACAATTAACTAAAGAATTAATCCCTATTTATTTTATTCCATTTAGTAATACTATATCCTATTTCCATTTTCATTTTCCTCTTTTCTTTCTTCCTTCCCGCTTTCTTACTTTATGCTCTCCATAATTATTTATAACAATTCTAAGAATATCCTTACTTTAACTTTAATTATAAAATTATCCCATTATTCACCAATTTACACTTAATAAACCATAATTTACCTTTTTATAAAATATTCCTAACTATTAAAATACCTTTGGTTTCAATTACTTCCATAATTACTAAAATTCTACTAACCTTTATTAAAATTCCCATTTCCCTTTATTATCCTTTAAAATATCAAAATTATCCAATTTTTCCTTTATTACCCTTAATCTTTTCCAAAATCACCAAAACACTCTTTACAACTTACTATTCCTATTTATCCCTTAATAATACTTATAATCACAAAATTGCCCTATTATTCCCAAATTTCCTAAACAACCCTTAATAAATTGAAAAAATTCCAAACATAGGCTCATCTTCAACCTCCCATCCCTTCCTCTCTCTAACCAACATTTCTATATTAACTCTCTCCCTCCCTCCAGAATCTTTTCTTTCTTTCTTTTTTTCACTCTCTCTCTCGATCCTTTTCTTTTCTCTCTTCTCTTTTATTTTTCTTTTCTTTCCTTTCTTCTCATTTCTTTTCTCTTTTCATTTTTGGTTCCCCACTCTTTTCTTCTCTAAATTTCGATTCTTTCTCACTCCATACTTCCATATTAACTTTCCAAGCTTTTTCTTTAATCACTACCAAATAAACAATAATAACAAGTAATTAAGGAGTAAAACACATGCAGTAACGGAAGAAAGAAGAACAAACTCACATGTAGGAGAAAACACAAAAATAATAGCTTCAACCACCTCTCTCTAGCTTCCAACAGAAATGAAGAAGAAGAAGAATGTAGAAGAAGTTGTTTTCTAGTTTATATATTATCAAATTCTGGACCTTACATTGACACTTGTAATATCTTTTGAAGGGATGGTCGGTTCAAGATTGACTTCGAAATTTTTGGTGATGTTGTTATTTTAGACACAACAATGAAGGTTGAAAAATATGACATGATTTGTGCAGCATTTTTAGGTATTAATCATCATAGGTAGTTTATCATATATGGCTGTGCCTTTCTACAAGATGAAAGCATGGAGGCATTTACTTGGTTGTTTTAGACTTTTATGGGAGCAACGGAAGGACGCCAAACTCAAACTATTTTCACCAACGAGGGCCTAGAAATGGTTGATGCAATCAAATGTATAATGCCAAAAACACAGTAGAAAATTGATTTATGGACTATATTGAGGAACGCGTCAAAGCATCTCTCTACAAGCTGTGAGAAGGTTGCTTTCAAAAACCTCTTCTGTGAATCCATCTTAGGATGTGAAACAGAGGAAGAATTCAATTTAAGGTGGAGGTCATTACTTGAGCACTTCAATCTCCATCGAAACCCATGAGTGGTTAACCTACATGCATACAGGGAAAAAAGGGTCTCCTTTATTCAATAAAAATTCCTTCACAGCTGACATTCAAGACATAAATGCATTACATAATTTAAAATTTGGGTCTGAGAGTTTGTGGACAATTGTTCAACACATGCTAGAAGTATCAGAGCGACATCGACAGGAGGCATTATGGGAAAATTGTGTTTTCAAGGACAACATGAATTGGATAATTCTAAAGAATAGTCCAATTGAGAAACAAGCATCAAGTGAATACACCAAAGAAGTCTTCGAAGTCTTTCAAAAGGAGTCACACAAACTCTTTGTTGTCCAAGCAGAAGAATTTTCACGAAATGGCAACATTCATGTGTTTAAGTTGAAAGAAATGGACAAGGATCAGGTTAATATTGTAGACCTCAATTATGATAATTATAGTAAGCATAGCATAGCATGTAGTTGCAAGAAATTTAAACTTGCTGGCATTTTATGCTCCCACACCCTAAAGGTACTCAAAGCAAACAAAATCTTACAGATTTCCGCATCAATACATATTGAGAAGGTGGAAGAAATCTCCCAGGCACCAAGGCTGAGGAGAAACAAGAAAATAATTGAGCATTTTCTAGAAAAGGTAATGAAAAAGATTTTAACAAGAAAGCATAAGAAGATCTTTTCTTTTTCCTTGAAACTTAAGTATAAAGTTGTATGCCCTGTGAAAATGCCTTTGTTTTCAATGGTAATGCAATTATTCTTGTTTCAATCCTATTCTTGTATTCATCTTGAGATGACCACATTGGACATAGATGAAGCTATTATATATAGAGCCTATATTCTAAGCTCCAACCCATCAAAAAGGAAAAAGAAATGGAAAATTAATAAAAAACATTGTACAAACTTGTTATGTTTAGTTCCACAATTACTTCAGGGTGTTCTTGTAACTCCACAAAAACAATGTCGTTAAAAAGAAATAGATTTGTTTCTCAGAGATTTATTATTGTAAAAAGGTTCTAATTGAAGCTTGTTCTAGAAGACCTATTCAACTAATTGAAATAAGTGATGATAAAAATCAAAGTTTAACGGCAAAGTCATATGCCAAAAGGGGGAGGGGGGAAAGCAAGATAAGGAGAAACTAAGAAGATTTCTGGGCAAGCAGGTTGCATTGTATCATAATCTCATCCCACTTTTTGGGTTTAAAATGAAAAAGAGAAAGTTTTTATACAAAAGAGATAAATCCACAATATTAGAATAATTGATAACTAATCTAGTACTAAAAATAATAATCTCACATTTTTTTAAGGTAAGTGTAATTTCTCTTATAAATCATCAATAATCATTAAACCTCAAACAAAAAAATAGAGCTAATCACTTAAAATCATGGGTTTAACTTGGTTTTAAAAATTTCTCATAATCAATTTTTCATAAACAAAAAAAAACTTATCTATAAACCTGTATATATATATATATATATTTGCTTGGAATTTGTAACTAAAAGCACTAAGGAATTCAAATTTTGAGAAGGAGAAAGACTAATGTGTTGATCATCAATATAAGTACAACATTGTATCACAAATTTTAGAAGAGAAAGAAGACTCTAAACAACTAGAATTACCAGTGGGAAAAGATGAGCTCCTCTTTTCATAAATTTTCATTTGCTAGGGAACAAGAAGAAAACTGATTTAAATAAAAGAAGATGTATCTCCCACGCTAAGACATTAAAGGACCATACTATTGTCCCTTAGGTGTTAGCTCCTTAAGATACTTGGAGGGTACTTCCTCACTAGTGCCCATCATCTATAAGAAACTTCCCTAAGAGTCCCTACCTGAACTCCCTTGTTCATGAGGAAAACCAAAATTGACAGGACCCTACCTAACTGACACACGACTAGTGGAAACCAAGTTATTGGAACAAACTCCACTGCACATTTGACCTATTCCTAAGGAGAATATCAAGGCATGAAATAAAAATATAATAATTGAAAAAGTTTGACCACAACTACTGTAGATAACCATGTTGCCCAAGCCATAGTTACTATTAATATTTCAAACTGGCTATAGAAACATGTATTGAGTGTTGTAACTCAACATTGCCCCCCTCTTTTAAAGGAACCTTGTCCTCAAGATTTAGGTTCATAAACTTGTCTTGAAGTTCCTTCGGATTCTCTTAGGTGACATCTTCCTTGGGTAATCTCTTCCATTGGACCAAACTTTCTTCCATGAAACTTTTGCCTTTCTTGAACCAACGAGTATCTAAGATAGCTTTTGGTTTAGTCAAAATTTCTACATCTTCATTGAATGGTGACAATTCATTACTGGTAGTGTTTCCTTCCCCCACTTACTTTTTTAGTATAGACACATGAAAGACAAGATGGATGTAAACATTTTCAGACAGCTCCAATTCATAGGCCACTTTACCAATCCTCTCCTTTATCTTACAAGAACCATAGAAACGATTAGTCAGCTTTTGAAAAGCTCTTTTAGAGACCATTTGCTGTCGATAAGGTTATAAATTCAATAAAACCATGTTACTTACTTGAAACTCGACATCCTTCCTCTTTACATTTGCCATTTGATTCATCCTATTGATTGTATTGTGGAGATTGGTTTTGAGTTGCTGCAATATGACATCCCTGTTTGCTAATGCTAGATCTACTTCATTGACAACATTTCCACCTATGTGGTAGTGTGGAATGGCTAGTGAAGGTCTTCCATATTGTGCTTGAAATGGGTACGTACCAATTGAGTTGTGATATGATGTGTTGTACCAAAATTCAACCCAAAGAAGAAAAGAATGACATTTTCAGGGTTGTTGTGCACAAAGCATCGTAAGTATTGTTCAAGGCACCGATTGACCACCTCTGATTAACCATTAATTTAAGAGTGGTATGCATAACTCATTTGTAGTTTAGTACCTGACAGTTTGAAAAATTCACACTAAAAGTTTCTAATAAATATAGGATCGCGGTCATTTACAATTGATTTTGACATACCATGAAGTTTTACTACCCTGTCAATAAACTTCTTAACTAATGACTTTGATGAATATAGATGAGATAGGGCCATAAAGCGTGTTGCCTTAGAGAGACAATCCAGCACTACCAAAATGGTCTTCTTGTCATTGGAAAGCAGCAAACCTTCAATTAAATCCATTGTTATCTCTTCCTATACTTGGCAAGGAATTGAAAGAGGTTGAAGAAGTCCTACCGGTGCTAAAGTTTCTACCTTATTCCTTTAGCAGATGGTGTAAGCAGCAACATATTATTTTATTGATTTAAACTTCGAAGGCCAATAAAATTGTTGAGTTATCCTTTTGTAAGTTCGCAAAACTCTCGAATGATCTCCATATAGGGAATAATGGAACTCATGCAATAACTTGTTAACAAGATAAGAATTGTGAGGAATAACCACTCTATCTTTAAAACATACTAGTCCATTTTGACATTTGTATGGGGCCCCTGATTTCTCATTATCTAGTTCTCTAATTTCTTACATATAAGGATGATTTTCGGCTTCCTTCTTGATTTCTTCCCATAAAGTTTTTGAGGAGTGTAAAGAGTGGATTTGCAGTCTGTAAGAAAATGAAACCAAAACAATACAAAATAGCCAAAAATGGAGCTCCACTGTCATATATAGGAAAAATCAGTACAAA
>JAOXYD010244887.1:0-16817 GCA_028565735.1 Pinacopodium congolense
AAACTCAAACCATTAGTGATTAAGCATGTTTTGTTATCATCAAAACCAAGATTGGAACCTCCCTTGGTTCAACAGAATACTTACCATTATTATGAGAAAAATCTTTATGGATTAATCAACAAAGCCAAGATAGTCAAGGGATCTACCTCTACTAAGAGTTCATCTTCAAATATGACATCTTCTCAGGGTCAACGGCCTAAACAAGCTAGATTAAACCCTACTTTTGATAATATTTCTTTGAGACTGGATATTAGCCAGAATAAGACCCCTCGAAGGAATATTGTACTATATATGTTGGCCAACAAACCAATAGATACTTTGACAAATCGTCATCCAACTTTCTAAGTCATTACCAGATTATGAGTGACTTGTACTCTCTATCAAATAATGATACGTATCCTAGATTGAATTTTTTATAAGGTGCTAACCTACAAGACGTTAGAGATTGGTATGATTTTAGTTCCATCAACACCATATATTTTACTAATCTAGAATTCAAAGAGATATCTTTACTCACATGATAGATTCAATCTGGAGTTTAGGATTATTATTTAAATAATCCAACAATTACTCCCAGAGATGTACTGGTTCTAAAATTCTTGTCATCTGGTCCAGATTTCTTTGAGGAAGAAAGATATGATGCATATCATTTCATTACCTTGATAAAAAATTAAGAAAAAATTTCTCTTGATATTTTGAAGCTGATATTCATTACTAAAGAGGACTCGGAATGAAGACATTATTGATAGGCTTAGAAGTTGCCTTCAAAAGAGGCTTTAAAACTTAAGGTAGACGAAGAAATTATTCATCAATCCTGATCTCACCAGTAAAGCAAACCCACCAGCTGTAGAAAATTATTTTAAAATGAAAATAAAAATGATCGAGTGCAAACAAATCTACTGTAGTCTAGATGCACAAAATCACTTATGCTTGCTTTTTAGGCATACAAAAAATATCTATCCAGCATGAACTAGTGAAGCAAACATTAAGGGCGAAGATAAGGCTATTAAGGACTTAAGGGTCATGGTCTTCATTGACTCTGATTAGATAAAAAAGTAATCAATCATAGATAAAGAAAATATAAAAAAGATAAAAAAAATCTAGATATGCTTTATCATTGTTGGATGTAAAAATTAGTTTGAAGTCCGGACTTTAAGTTTACTAAGTTATATAAAGAAGGCCTCCACTTCTATTAAGAGGCATCTCACTTCGAACTATTCTTATGTATCTTTCTCTTATATTTCTAATATGAATAAATAAAAGCTTTCCTTTCTGTAAAAACATTCCAAATCTTCTTAACTTTCTAATTCAAATCTTCATTCCCTTCCACTTTAGTTTATGCCTTAAGGTAGGAAACGAATTAAAGTTGTGCTACTTTATGCCGAAGGAACGTTAAGGGTAGTTACCTTCTGAAGGTTAGAGTTGAGATGCTCAGTAAAAGACTCGATAGATATTTGGTATAAAGCTGGTCAAAATACTAGGTTATGGAAGCATGTTGGACCTTTGTTTCTAAAATTAAAACAAGTATTGAAATTTGGTAATTTTTTTACAAACCTTTAATCATGGCAAATAACTATTTTCTTAATAAATTTATGTATGGATTACTTGGATTACCTCTATAAACTAGTTCATATAATGATGAAGCTCTCAATGCAATATTCGCTAGGTCGATTTGGTATTACTTTTTTTAGCTCAAATAATTTAAACAATTAACATTCAATTCAAATCAAATATCAAATTAACTTATTGGTAGTGTACCGGTTGTAAGTAATAAAGTGGAGCTCTTTTTTAAGACTCTGGATATCGAACCCACAAAGAGAATGTGTATTAGTGACTACTAAGACAATTGGATCACAATTATCTAAGGAAATCAAGGGCTTAAAACTAAATGTTTAGATCGACTCAAGACAAACTAAAAATACCTACAAACTTTCCAACTTTATGATTAAATTGCTAAGGACTAGGCTTTAAATTACTTAAATAAGTTATGAAATGTTGGAATCTCTAGTCTAGGGCCTTCACTAATTCAAGAACAGCTATGGTTAAGTCATTGTCTTATCTCTAACATCCTAAATTGATCTTTGGTTATTTCATCAATTAATATGCATTAGGCTTAAATTTTAAGAAGTTCTAATCCTAAATTCCATTTAAGATTAGTGCCCTCATGATAACCAAGGTAGATTTCTCGAATTCTTGAATTAAACCATGTTGTTTACATATTTTTTCAATGTTTTAGGTAAAGATTGTTGGATCATAAACCATCTTTAATCATATCTTAAGTGGCTAACATAAAATAAGCATTAAATACTCACACAAACAAAGATTATGATCTAAACTTGTGTTAATCATACACTTAAGGCATTCAAGAGCCTGTCTAAAGCTATAATTTAGCTCAAAACATCATATAAAACAAGAAATTCGGATTCACATTAAGGCATCCCATATTCTTGCACAAATATAAACAAAGAGATGAAATAATGTAAAGAAGGGGTTTAGATTTCACCAATTGATGATACAAAGTATTAGGTAATCTCCAATCACCTTAAATAACTCTTGAGAATCCTTATAACAACCTGTATTTACAATCTCAAAGATTAGGAAAAAGAAAAAGAAAAGAAAAACCTCAGAACACCTAAAACTAACTAAGGAAAAGAGAAGGGGAGATTTGATTTGAATTCCCCTCTCAATTCGGTGTTAGCTGCTATCAATTTGATTCTCAGACCTTAATTTATATATTAGGAGCAAGTGGACACAAGTTGGATAAGTTATAGCACAAGTTGGAGCAAGTTGGAGTTGAAAAACGCGTGATAGCTACAAAACAACACTTGATTGGAGTTAAAAGACACATAAGGAACACCTCCATTTTAGTCACTGGCTTCGGGGATAGAAAGGCAGGGTGAAGCCATTTTAGTCACTAGCTTCGGGGATAAAAAGGCAGGGTGAAAAGTAAAATGGTGGGGTGGCATATAAATGTCGTTTTAGTCTAAATTCCATAATTTGAATAGCTATTTCTTGAAGATTTTACTTCCAATTTGCTTATACAACATTTATAAACACAATTAAGCACTTTAACAATAATTTGGAAGCAATTGTACACTAATTTGGCATAGAATTGATATGAAAATGCATTAAGATCCAAGTCTAATAACTCCCCCACATTTAGCTTTTGGTTGTCCTCAAGCAAATCCCTCATTCATCAAGTTTAACATGACCTATAAGCTAAGGAAAACTTGCTCAATTCATCAAACATGATCAATGGACCAAATTCCTTAGGTTTTCAAATATTATGCACCTAAAACATTATATATAGCCAAAGCATACTAAGTCACAAACAATCTTAAATCACTTTATATTCCTTCCAATTCAATCCAAATCACATGCTAGATTCCATGGACAAAATGAATAGTACTAAAGAAAATGTAACATCTTTTAAAATCATCAAACATCCTTTATTGCTTAAAAGCAAAACCTAAACCAAAAATTTGAGTTTATAATCTTAGTTAAGAAGTCACTTAATCTTTCGTATGTAAAAGTGAACATTTTATCATAAACAATCCCTACCCTACCGAATTGAGCCACCTTTCATCAGCTAGCTTTACCTACTTACAAACTTCAACCAAGCAGTTAGAAGTTAGCAGAGTGAAAAACTCACTTATTCCAACTCTCTTTCTCTCTCTTTTTTTTCACTTTTTTTGTTTTCTTTTGCATTCTTAAAATTTTTTCTCTCTTTTTCCTTAAAAAAAAACTAAAGCAAGATGAAGATATCATTCAAAAGAAGGAACATTATGCTTTAATACCATGTAGTTTAAAATGGAATTTATAATGATCACAAGACTTCATCATCCAAAATATGAAGCAATTTATAACCATTCAATCGTTAACATACTTAATCAATCACATAACATTTCAAAGGGGCATACTAATTAAAAACAAAAGGAAAGACTTCCAAAATATGCATCAAAATTGAATAATTTTTCCACAGATCATAGATTATGTTGAAAAAGATGATAAATTGACATGATTAAAGACAAATAAAACATAAATATGGAACAACCTAAATCATCTAATCCCTCCCCCACACTTAAATTGAAAATTTCTCTCCAATGTTCTAAAACCAAGATAAAGCCCAAAAATGAGGGAAAAAGGAATAGAAAGCACTTGGATAGACATATAATATCACTGGAAGATCCTTTGGAAAGGTGCAATGTGAAATTTGTTGTATAAAACTAAGTAGAAAACTTGATCCATATCTGAAAAGCACCAAAGAAAAAATCAAAGTACTAGAAACTAACTAGAAGCAACTAGGCTATATAAAGAAATATATCAAAGAATGGCAAGGAGCATAAAAGGAAATAAAAGAAAAGCACACCCAAACAAAAAAAAAAACACACACACTAAAGCACTGAAGACTACTACTATGGTTGGGTTGCCTCCCAACAAGCGATTCTTTAAGGTCTTTTAGTTGGACTTTAACGTTAGGGAATCTTTAATCTAAAGTTTAGCTCACCATCTAATTGATTTTCCTTATGCTTAAGAGATAGGGAAGCTAAATTCCCACGAGTTATTATACCTTTTAGTAGGTGTGTAAAGACATCACAAATCCTACCTTTGAAGAAAAACAATACATAACCCTTACTTTGAAGAAAGTACCATGGTAAATATGTAAGCATGATCACCTTTGGCCTAGGATTAAAAGTAAACACACTTAGAAAATCAATATTCACCATGGATATCTCAACATTCATCAATTCATCATTTTGAACAACTAAATCATCACTTGGTTCGTGCAACTCCTTTGATTCAATTTCAAATTTCTTAACATTTTCATTCAAGTCATCAATGGCGTGCATATCAACTTATGGAAAATTAAAAGCATCTAAGTCATGATTTTCTACTTCATGCATATAATCGTCATTAACACCAACGAAGTCAACCATAGATTCAACAATTGTTACACCCAACATGTTATCCCTTTCAAGAGCTATTTCATAATTAAAGCACTTAAAAAATTCATCATCATCATGTTCAAAATGAATTGAAAACTCTTGATTATCACTATACATATCAAAAGGTGCAAACATATTTGGCTCTAAAGCAGGGGAATCATGCAATTGAAATGGAGAATAATTGCTAATGACTCATTGTAATTGCTCCATTTGTGACTCTAATTACATTTCTAAAATGGCCTTGTCCCTAACCCTACTTTCTTGGACAAGTGATTGCATTTTTCAAAGCTCCCTCATTAAATCCTTCAATTCAATTAAAGTTGAAAGTCTAGCCTCACATCAAAAGAAGGTTTATAAGGTGGCCTAGAGTATGATGGTTCAGGATGACATGGAAAAGAAGGCAATTCATAAGGAGTAAATGATGGTTCAAATGAGATGGATTTTGCCATGAATAATCAGGATAAGAGGAAAAATGATCATAGATATAGGATTCATAATATGCATCATGGTTGGCCCATCTAACTTCTTCTTCTAGCTCATACCATTGGCGATCATGTCAATATTCATCTTGCCTCCACATCCTTATAATGTTGAAAGCTAAACACTACAAGATGCCATAACACACAAACTAAACAAAAATAAAGCACAGAAAACAAAAAACACAAGAAAACAAATAAGAAAAAGCAAAGCACACAATATACATAATATTTACACCCTAGAGTAATTGACACCAATATAGTCCTAGTATCATAGAATATTCCATATTCTCCCCAGCAAAGGCACAAAAAACTTACTAGGTCGATTTGGTATCACTTTTTTTAGCTAAAATAAATTAATCAATTAACATTCAATTTAAATCAAATATCAAATCAACTTATCGGCAGTGTACTAGTCGCAAGTAATAAAGTGGAGCATTTTTTAAGACTCTGAATGTCGACCCCATAAAGAGAATGTTTATTGGTGACTACTAAGGCAATTGGATCACAATTATCTAAGGAAACCAAGGGCTTAAAACTAAATGTTTAGATAGACTCAAGACAAATTAAAAACACCTACAAACTTTCCAACTTTGTAATTGAATTCCAAATTGTCTAAGGATTACCAAATGATTAAATTGCTAAGGACTAGGCTTCAATTGACTTAAGTAAGTTATAAAATGTTGGAATCTCTAATCTAGGGCCTTCACTAATTCAAGACACGTTATGGTTAAGCCATTGTTTTATCTCTAATCATCCTAAATTGATTTTTGGTTATTTCATCAATGAATAGGCATTAGGCTTAAAGTTCAAGAAGTTATAATCCTAAATTCCATTTAAGATTAGTGCCCTCATGATAATCAAGGTAGATTTCTCGGATCCAAGGATTAAATCATATTGTTTACAGATTTTTCCAATGATTTAGGTAGAGATTTTCGGATCCTAATCCAACCTTAATCATATTTTAAATGGACAACCTAAAATAACCATTAATGTAATATCCTATTGAAGTTGATACAACTATGGCCCATTTAATTCCTCAAACCTTTCTTCCAAATCTAACCATTATATTCTTGTCGAACTAGCACAGATAAAAGCCTTAACAATTTCTTTAAAGATGGAATTCAGAAGCCATGAAATCACCATACAATCCACGCGAATCTACTTATCATATTCAAATGCATATGTTCTAGGTTTCACACACTCTAGTGATTAATCCCAATTTATCTTTAGCCCCTAACTCAATCTTAATGACTCTACTCCATCACAAATAATTATTTCCAGTAAGTGGTATGATTATAAGCACCATACCTGGATGATCGAAACTTTGCAACAATAAAGCATCATCAGCAATTCTTGACCTCATTCCTTATGAACTTTTGTCACTACCTTTATTCAAAACATAAGCCATTATCAGTATACGACTGCTGTAAGCACAACGTAAATAGTCTCACAAATATGATAAGAAGTGGAAGAGATTTCTTAATTTATCGTATTCCTTTTACTCTAATACCATGAAAAACTAAAGTTCATGTATGATAAAATGCTTCAACTAAATAAGAAAAGCTTAATTCATTCATTCATCTAAACTTGTTTAATATATAAAGAAAAAAAATAGTCATCTTAAATAATAGCCAATCAAAACTTGATACCTCAACTATTGAAAAAAAACTAGCAACAAAAATAGTTTTACAAAACGAAGCAAAATGCTACTCTATTCGACTATGTTTTCAGCTTCATTTTCTATCAATAACAACTAATTGATACTATTATACTTTTTTGCATATCTTACTTTTAAAGATTTGCTATGCATGAATATTTACCACATTTATGTGATGTATATTGCACAAAACTTTTAGCTCTATAATGAATTCGTTTAAATTGCTACACTGCATTTTCTTAATTACAGTTTCCTGTCAATTTTCATAAATGAGCTCAAAAGGCATGGACTTCTACAAAATGAAACTTGGGTAGAGAAATAATGAGAAGTCATACTGTCTATTCAATATGCCAAAATACAACTCCAAATCATCCCTCACCAATTTTTCTCCTATGGTCGAAATCATTGGTAGCTTTAGCAATCTCCATGAGACTATACACAACTGGTCTGTCAAATTATAAATATGCATTTGTATGTAGAAAAACACTATGGTTTTAGATCGATTTCCCTTTTCTTAGAAGTAACATGTGAAATGTATTGATCTCACTACCTAGTAGTGTAAAATATCCTTCATGTTTAAGGGTTAGCTGAATACATATAAAAATTCACTCATATGGTGAATTTTATAAGGAATCAATTATTTTAAGAGTTCATACCAAAATTCTAACTTTTTTTAACCTCTGATATATTTCCAGTGAACATGGCCCTCCAAACGTTTCCCTAAGGGCATGATGAGTATCTATTTACATTTTCAGGGTTTTGTCTCTGCTTCTTTGCCTTGTGATTGACTTTCTTTTTAGAAGTAACAAGAAGAAAGTGCTACAGATAGTAAATAAATAGTCGTCAATAAGCCAAGAACTAGTGAAATGTATGATCTTTCTGGCTTGGTCAATATTTATAAAAAAGAAGAGTAACTTATTTTCATGTAATTGCCAAGAATAATCAAATTTTGCAACAAATGTAATAGACTAACCTTTTATGTGTTGTTTTCATATTCCTGCATTTTCCACGAGAACATAAAAAACCCATCCAGTCATAATATAATTGGGAAAAAGAGTTAAATTTTGGTTTAATTTATGAACTTCACTGAAGTATGCAGATAAAGTTTTGCCATCTTTGATGAAACATCCCCATCTTAAACTACGTAAGTATCTCTTAAAACTCCACCTCCGAGCACCCACATAAAAGATGTAGATAGATCATGTCACCATCACAAAATTCTTTCTTTTCTCCTATAAACCTCCAAGCTTGCCCACTATAGACCATTTCTATTATATTGGCCAATGTATCACCTGACTATGCCTTGTAAATTATATTATAAAGGTAACTTTGAGTTCCATTCACGTCTTTGCATATGAAAGGAATAAATATAATATAATCTTATCTATGGCTAGTAGTGATCATTTGAAGATCAGATGCGTGAATAGAGTAACATCTCAGACTCAGAGTAATTTCCAGAGATGTGATATAGATATGAATCACATGAGGGCCTATTAGCATAGCAATTAAAAGGGAACTTAGTGATTTTAGCATTGAAGACTATGATGGATAAGAGGAAAGTAGTAAAAATATAGGTTAACTGAAGGAAGAATAGGAGTTGGAATTGATAGTGGTAAGAGGAACACATGTTCAAAGCAGAAGATATGCAATTTGGAAGTATAGTTGTAGCATATCAACCGATTTTTCTATGCTAGTGAAAGTATAGTTGTAGCAAATGAAAATATAGGTTGAACACTCGTTTACCCTTTTTTTTGTACAATTAATACCTGTTAGCCCTATATAACACCTAAGAGGAGGGTGAATTAGGTGTCAAAAATTCTTCTACTTATACAACTTAATATTTTACTAATTTATTTAAATACGAAAGCTAAAAAAATAATTTTAATTTATCAAATTGAATAATAACAATAAATTAAACAATAAAAATAAATGCATAAAAGTAAAAGATTAAGGAAGAAGAACATAACTGATTTATTTTAGTTTAAAGCTGCTCACTTACTCTTACGTCTAGTCTTCAATACCATTGTTGAGATTTTTTTACTATTGCAACTAAAACAAATACAATATTAGAAATACAATCCTTTTTTTTAAGCTCAAGAATAACCTTTTGTTAGTGGTTAAATTTATAGTATTTTTGGATGATATTTGATATTAATTTACCCCTATTTATTTGCTTAAATGTTCAATTATAAGTTTAATTGATTACTTGACATATTGATTTGAATCCTTAAAGAATTAAGCAAAAAGGGGAGCAAAATCAACATCTTCCAAGGCAATTGAGGAATGGATCTAAAACATGAACAATTGAAGGCTGTCAAGGCTTAATATAGTGGTCTTGATAGACCATAATATGCATTCCAAACCCCGTATTCAATGCGCTCGATTGGATGTATCCAACTTGTAGCGACGCTTCTCCTATAAATAGCAGGCGTCTTCAAAGCTCAAGACATCAGAAGCTCAGGCCTCTCATACATTTTCTTTCTCTTTTATTTTTTTTAGTTTAGTTTTCTTTAGTTTTTCTATTTTAGTTTATTGTATTTGATTTTTTAGGTTATGTAATGTTGTATACACGTGATTTAGAGCTAGAACACCATCTGGTGATGTGATTTGGTGACATCTAAACTCTTTATTTAGTGTATTGTTATTATGATTAATCAATGTTATGTTGTTTTAGTTATATGTTAATTTCTTTGATTAATTTCATATGCTTAAATGGTTAATTTCAGTTTAGCTAAGTTTTTAAATTTGTTTATGGATGATTAATTATGGTAATTAAACGTTAATTCATGATTAGTGAATAAATCTATGTTTATTGAATGCTTAATGCTTGTTTTGAATTGATCACTTAGGATATTGCTGTTAGATAATCTAGGATCTGACAATCTCTACCTAGGTTATTAAAAAAATCAATAAACAATATAGTTTAAATCAGTGAAATAACCAAAGACATGGTTAATCATAAGGGTGCTAGTTTTAGATTAGGGTGATTTAAGATTAGACTTCCTAAGCTTTAAGCCTATTACCTAAGTCTGAATCATAACCAAACTTTAGGATAGGATCAATAGAGATAAGTCAGTGTATTAACCGTAGTCTTCCTTGATCTAGTGAAGACCCTAGATTAATTCTCACTGATCATTAAATCAATCATCAACTACCAAAGTTTAACTGAATAATTTAGGAAAAGCAATCTGTGACTCTTTTACAATTGATTGGAAGTTTCTTAGGCTTTTTTAGATTAGCTTTTAGATATTTATTTTCTTAAATCATAAAGTTAAGAGTGCTCTAGATAATTTTAATTCAATTGCCCTAGTGTTTACATCATGTAAACTTCATCGTAGGATTGATATTTAGAGTCTTAAATATACTCCTCTTTATTACTTGATTCGACCAGTACGCTTGTCGAAAAGTTATTCTCGAATTAATTTTTAAATTGTTCTTTGAAATATAGATCAATTTGAGCTAATTTTATATATGGCTAACTGCAATCAAGTTTTTGGAGTTGTTGTCGAGAAAGTGAACTGTAATATTAGGGATATATCGATGTCCATTATTTTAGAGTTTTTTTTTGTTTGCGTTATTTTCTTTATTGTGTTCTGTTTTTATTTTATGTTTAATTTTTTAGTTTCTTTCTTTGTTTTATTTTTGTTGTCATTTTTTGTGAGTTGGTACATCTTTTAGTAACTTACTTAAGTTATCAAGAAGATGTGAATGCAACTAGACCATTGGTATGATTACCAATGGTATGAGCCTGAAGTTGAAATTAACCCGAGTGATAGTTGGACAAATCAATTCAAATATTCTATTGAAAACTATACGTTTAATTTTGAGGATTACCCTTATTACTCTTTACTTAATCCTTCTTGTTTTGAACAACCTTCACATTTTCCTATTCAACAGTATCCTAAGTGTATAGATGAGTGTACCACTAGTTAGATAGATCATCCTGATTATTCTTGACTTAATAAAGCTATATTCATTTCACATTTAGAAAATCATTCTCAGCCTGAGCATGATCAAAGAACTATAGGAGAAATTTTAGAATCAATTAAGGGAATTGATCATGAAAAGTCAATTGAGCTAGTAAGTGAAAGTGGTGAGTCTACACCAACTTTCAATGACACAATTTTTGAAATTGTTGAATGTGAGCATCAATTCTTGGTCGTTGAAAATATGATAGATGAAGAGTCTAAGGTAGCATATGAGAGCGTAGATTTTATAGGTATTTCAGCTTTTAATTCGCGAGCAAGAGTGAGATATCTAGACTTTTTTTCCAAAAATGCTTTGACAAGGGTAAGACTTATGAATTCAGGACCCTATTAAATGGTATAAGAACCCTTCCAAAATTGGTTTGTCATTGTACCAAGGATGAGGATGAGAAGTTAGGTGTTGAATCTAAGCTTAGGTTAAAAATTCCCTAACGCTAAGGTCCAACTAAAACACCTTAAAGAAGCGCTTATTAGGAGACAACACAACCATATAAGTAGGATTTCATATACTTTTAATATATTAGTATGCTTTTTACATGCTTTTGGTGTGTTTTCTTTTAGTGTGTTTTGGTGTGTTTTTTTTGTTTCTTATGTGTTTTCTTTTGTTTCTTTTTATCCTTAATTTTTAGATTGCTGCAATTTACATCAACAGAGAGCTTTCACAATCACATATTTGTCCAAGTGTATTCATTTCCTTTCTCTCACATTTTATGCTTATTTGTTGATTTATGAAAATTGGGGACACTGTTCAATTTAAGCGTGGGAGAAGGATATATGTCTTGAACACACTTAAGTATTTATTGTCTGATAGCATATCAATTTATAAAATTTCTTTTACTAGTTTATAATTTGTGGCAATTTTTTTTTATTCTGATGTTTATTATTGTCCATATTTTCTTTTGAATTTAATTATTTTTACAATTTGAAATGTTATATGATTAATTTTAACTATTAATGATTAAATGCTTTTAACTCATTTTATAATTTGGATAACGGATACCTGGTGATTAGAATGATAGTCCACATATAAAATGCAACTTCCTGAATAATTTTGTAACTTCTTTTAAGGAACTTTTATCATTAGAATAAATAAATAAATTAGTTAATTAAATAAGTTAGCAGAATTCACTCCGTTGATTTCTAATCTTATATATATGTATATATAAAAAAGGGGAAAAAGAAAGAAAAAGATAAATAAAATAAAATGAACAAAAAAAAGCAATATATATATATAAACAATATATATATATATGTGTGTGTAAGGTTGAAGTTATAAGTGATACTAATTTCTAGTTGATTCGATGTAACTCAATTGAGTAACCGGAGGTTGTTCACGATAAAATGTTCACCTTTGCGTTAAAAGATCGAGTTACTTCTCAACCAAAATTTTCACATATTTAATTAATTAGTTAATTAAATAAATTATTAAATAAATAATGTGAAAGTATTTAAAAATTTGATGCATTAAACTCATTATATTTGTCTTTTACATGTGAAAATGATTTTTGTGATTTCGGTTGAAAGTTGAAAAAGAATTAAGCGATTTAACTAAATTTGTGAATTGATATGATTAATTAATTATATAACATTTTGATAAGTCACCTTTAAATCTCCCGTTCAAGACTAAGGAATAACCTATCACTCCTTTTTTTTAAGGTTAAAGAATAACCTCTCAATACTCTTCTTTTTCCAAAGCTGAAAAATATCTCTTCTAAGAATTCATTTTTAATTTCCCAACCCCACATACAAATACTTTCACGAATATGTCACTAATTTGAATTTACCAAGGTGTTTAGGGGCTCATAATAATATAAAAATGAATTCACAACTATACCAAAACACATATAACACTCTAAAAATATACAAACACTTGTATAAGAGCTTTCAACACTTCTCTCATTAAAAACATACATTACAAAACTATTTATACTCATTTCAAGGCCTTATAGCCATTGCCCAATGTTCATATTTATTAATTCATTTTACCATTGCCAAACTAGCCATTGTCCAACATTCGTCTGCCAACTTATAGCATTCAGTCGACCAATACAACCATTCAATCGACTGCCCTTTAATATTATTTCTTTGGTCAACTAATTTCTTCATTTGGTTGACTGACTTTCAACTTTCAACAGTTCGATCGATCGATCCTTGCCATTTAGTCCAAAATTAAACTCAGATCAAGACAACACCAACCCAATATATCATAATAAAAATTTCATATATCAACACAACTAAATTTAATCATCTTACTAAATTTCCTTAATACTTTAATTTAATCAGTGTCATCTATCTTATCATATACAATCTCATGCATAGCCAAATCAACTTTAATCCATATAACTCAAATTCAATTCATACAACCTAATACTTAATCATATAAGTCATAACATTATAACCACTTTGCCAAATCATTAATCATACTAATTTACTCATCCATTCATCATTTATTCAATTCATTCAATCATATATACTTATGTGATACCTTATATGCATTTATCCAAACATCAAGAGGATTTTCACACACATCAAACACATATAGTACCTCTTGATTATGCATCCTATATGCAAATACTAAATATGAATGCATATGCATGATTGAGCCCTTTCAACACTACGGTAAGATTAAGAGAAAACTTACAAAGAAACTTATACAAAAACTAATCAAATTCTACTCTTAAACTTGATATTCTATCTTCAATTTTCAAGTTTATCTCCAATGCTTCTCTTGTCATCAAAATGGTCTTCAACTTCATATTTCTTTAACACAAACTCTTAAATAGCTCTTCAACTCAAAGGCTTCACAACCACGCATTTCAAGTCTTCACCGTACACTTTAAGACTTATTTTCTTCAAATTTATCTATAACAAACTCCACAAATACATTAGTAGAAACACTTTGTCATCATCAAAACAAAGATGGAACCAACCCTTGGTCACCCGTACAAGTTCTTTACTATATCCAGCTACCATCCAACTTTAATAATTTCCAAATTTTATAGAAATTGTTTATTACATTCTATTAATAATAATTGAATAACTTATTAGATAGAGAAGTTGTATTCATGTGTTCAACATTGATTTGTATCTTCTGATCGTATAAACAAAACATGGGTAAGTGGGGTGTTAAGGAGCTCGAGAACTTTTTGTGGGATATGGAGTAATACTTTGACACTATAAAGGTGACAGACTCAGAGAAGGTCTCAGTGATATACATGATGGGTGATGCCACGCGGTGGTAAAGAACACAGACTTCTAAGGACATTAGTATAGGTAGACCTTTTATAGATACATGGGAGAAGCTAAAGAAAGAGTTAAGAACATTGAAATCAATGTCATTGTGGAGTAGGAAATGTAAGGGAACCTGTAAAGGGATTGAAATAAGATGACTTAGTGTGGGAGTATGTAAGGGATTGCAAGATTGTGCACAAATGGAGTTTCAAATGTAGAAAGTGAAATACCTCCCTAGTGCAATAGTGACAGTAGATGCCTTGGTGGATCTCTAATTGCCACCACCAACTCAACTTAGCTAAGAGAGAAAAAAGAATGATCGAACCTGGGATGGTAAGGAGAAAGGAAAAGAGGAGGTGGGAAAGTCTTCTCAATATAATAAGAAAAAGCAATCGAAGGAGAAGGTTGCATGCTTTATGTGTAAGAGTCGTATTATACTCGACAATGGCCGAACTGGAAGAAGGGTGAGGAGCATATCAATTCCATGATTGCGAAGAATCAAGGCGATAAAGATGACTCAAGGAAAGGAGCCATCTGTAGCATCAACATGTTGGGCGCAATGAGACTTGTGAAGAAGCATCCATGAAAACTTGACAGACTTAGGACTTGGTACATGGGAAATGTGCCTATGGATGAGAAGACTTACTTCAGTTTTCGAATGTTGGCAAAAGAGTCTTTAAAAGAGTTTCTCGTGGAGGAGTGCCCAAAGATTATTTCGATAAGAGCATCGAATTCTATTGGTGGGGTTGATATGTTAGACTCCTAAGTTCAATTTGTGGGACTGTGTGAGTGTTAGCAAGTCTTGGTTAATGTTTAGCCCCCGAATCAGCATGAGAAAGCCATATTGATGAGGGAACAAGACAAAGTCTTGCGAGTAAGCAAGTAAAGCCTAAGAAACTTGTGAGTAGGAGAGCAATGTGAGATGTATTCGCAAAGATCTCTAGAGTAGGTGAGATTTAACATGCATGGGCACGTGTAGGCATACATTGACAGAAATCTTCAATATGACATGAGATTCAGATGCAAGGTCGCACACAGTTGATGAACTAAGGTGTACAAGACTCGAAGATGTGCAAGAATGTGTGAAGGCACCATAAGAGTATGCAAGAATACACAAAGGCATGTGAGCGTGAGAGTGCACATAAACACTTGACTTCGACAAGAAAAGTCAAAGGTATGTAAATTCTGTGAGGTTTTCCACTAACTCTAATTGTGATTTGTACTTAGTTATGGAGTGACGAGACTGCAATATTTGATCATGAGGATAGACTTACCCATGGACGTATATTGATGGATCTATGTGTGGATAGGCCTTAGTAACTTGAAAAAAAATCAATAATGACATGGAACTGTGGATGAAATGGCATATGATGATGAGGCAATGATCATATTAAAGACAACATTATGATAAACATTAAATCTAAGAGAAAAATTATCATATGGGAGAATCATTTGAAGATAACGAAGATCTTTAAGGATAAGGATACAATCTTCCAAGTTGCCATGTAATATCTATCTTGTTAAATATGATGTAATGTAGCCAATTACAAAAGTCTTATGAGAATGAGGATGTCTTCTTATTAGTTGGGGTGATATGTTCTTAGTTGTTTTCTTCTACTTGCTTTCCAAGTAAGAGTGCCTATAAATAGCTCATTGGAGCTTCATTCAATCATTCAGTCAAAAGACAGAAAACTTAGAGAGTTGAGAGCTTTTGGGAGAGTTCTCTTATAAGGGCTTCGAGTAAGGAGTTCTTATAAAGTTCTTTGAGTGGGAGGTGCTTGATTTCTTTTTTTGACATTTTGTAAAAGGATGATTTTGACCATATATTTATTAAAGGTTAAATTTATAGTATTTATGGTTGTTATTTGATGTTAATTTAACTCTATTTTAGTGCTTAAATGTTCAATTTATGTGTTATTATGTTTACTTTGCATTATGGAGCTTAAACATGAAGATTGGAGTCAAATATGAAAGTTGTGTAAAAATTCAACCTAAAACAACCCTCTACCAGGGTGTCATTATGGGAGGAACAGGGTGCCGTTAATATACGTGCAGTAACCATTTTTGACCCAAATCTTCAGCATTTGTGGCTTGGCTTCTTCCTCTACTTGCAACTGCTTAATCCCTATATAAAGGGGCCTCTCCCAAACGTTTTAGGCATTAGTTTTAGAATCAAAACAACTTAGTTTCATATCAATGTAGTCTTATGTTTTTTTTCATTTCTTTATTTTGTGATTTGAGTTTTTCAGGTTGTTTGAAGTTCCAACAGCTGTAGTCACGTAGTTATGAGTTAGAATACCATCTAGGGATGTGATTTGGTTCATTTTAAACTCTTAATTTCGTGTATTATTGTTGTTATTTTGAATTAATCAAAGTATTGTTGCTTAAGTTATATTTCTCTTATGCTTTGATTAATTGTTGTTCTTAATGTTTAATTTTATTTAAGTTATTATGCTTAATGTGTTTATGGATGGTTAATTATGTAATTTATAATTAATGCATGATTAGTGAATTAATC